>JAQFXP010000461.1:0-29773 GCA_034693685.1 Belba bartosi | reverse complement strand
AGTTAAAAATGGCTAAAAACCACCTTTAGAGGAGGCGTTGGAAAAAACTAAAAAATATGTAAAATTTATTTTAATTTGGACTTTAATTTCAAATACTTTTATATTAAATATTATCAGAACAGTGTGTGATTGTGCATTGTAAGCTAACATTTGTGTTACAATAAATAACACTATTCAAGCTTAAGCTTAAGGAAAATGCTTTAAATTTTTAAGACAACTGATAAAACAAATTTGATTTCAATGTTGTATTTCTATAGAATTTGGCAATAGTTTGAAGGTTTCCTGGTAATACTTTCAATCAAAAAATGCAAAAATTGCCTTGATTGATGGAACGGATGTTTAGATTTATGATTTGTATTTTATTTTAAATTTGAAGCATAAAGTATATCAAAAATGTTCTCAATATATATACAATATATATAAAAGGTATACCAGAGTCAGCCAAAGTCGACAAAGTGAGAAGGGATAAATTTCTACAATATTTTTGCACGCTAAAAATAAACTAAATTTTGTAAATTTAATTGGATTTAAACTGAAGTTAGCATCAATTTACTTTTAAAAATTGCAAAAATTTGTCAGTTGCCGAAGGCGATAGGCAAGCACAAAGGGAGGGGAGGGGAGAGCTACCTATTTCCCGGCTTAAAATGGGGAGTATTTGCAAAATTTTTAAGGTCATGGGTATTTTATCTAAACTCCCTTAGCTAACCCTGGTATATATTGTGCACATGAGTTGAACGATGACATTATTGACAGCTGTATTTGCATTGTAATGTAGAAGCTGTACATGTTGTATTAACAAGGTTGAATTGGAAAAATTGGTAAATTTCGGACTTTAAATCCGGGATTTAGGTTAAAAGTATTTTCAATGCATATAAAAACATAAATCGGATAAAAAGCAAAAATATTATTCATGAGTTAAAAGTCATTCTCAACGGAATAATACAAAAGTTTAAAACAAAATTTGATTTGACTGAAAAAATGTGACTTGCAGCTATTAATAGCTGTTTTATATTATAGACATGACACAAAAAGCAAACTGCAAAATGCAAAAGGGCAATTTTGTTATTATCGCACATTCATTTCAAAATAGATTATATAATTCGATATAAAAATCGAAATTAATTAATAAATTGTAAGAAATGGATGAATACCTATAACTGCCGCCGAGTTTCTGCCTCTCCATCCAAGTGTAAGCTAACTGTTCGAACTGAGTGGGCAATACGATTAAGGCAACGCAGATCATGATCACCATAAACAGCTGCGACGGCCACCGATCCGGCTTATAGTCGCCGTAGCCCACAGTCGCGAATGTCACCACTACGAAGTAGAGGCTTTCGAACAAGTTCACATTACGCCCACCCGCTCGCTGGAAGTGCTGGAATCCACACACACTGTTGTACAGTACAAACACACATTAGTGTTTTGGCTTGAGTGTTTCTCACCAAATTCCAATTGTACAATCACTACACCAGTACTGTACATACTGGTATTATACAAAAACCATATATAATACAGGTATCTGCAATGGCTAGAGGTGTCCTCAGGCAAACATTGCAGATATACAGTTTTTGTATGTTTAACAAATGGCATAAGAGTTTAAAAAACATTTTGATTTCTTATTTGCCAAAAATCTAAAAACTAATTTGCTAACATTTGATAAGAATAAAAAGACGAACCTGGTAAATATAAGACATAATAATGTGGCCGACAGTATCATTAGCCGTTGAGATAGGGCTGACTGCGATCGTTGCATCGCTCGGTGCAGATCGTTCTGTAGATTACAATTAATTGATTTTAATTTGAAATTCTTATGATTTGGTCGTAATGTTGACTATATTTTTAGACCAAAATTATTTTATTTGTTTTATTTCTATTAAGAGATTCTAGAGATTTCAAGACAATCAAAACTGTTTTTACTAAATTGTTTTCCTCTTTGTTTATTTCAATAATTGTTAAAAGCAAGCTTAATTTTCGAAAAATCCTCATCCAATAAGAACTAAATGATTTTTTATTGCAATTCTATTTCCATTGACATTCCGATTATTTAGAGTTAAATACATTTCGATTTTCACATTGTTTTCCATTAACTACTTTTGCCGTAAATTGAATGAAATGAAAAACATTAACACAAAAATTCTCGGCTATTCTGAGTGGAATGTGAGCCCAAATCACAGCCAAAACAATTGAATAGAATTTCTTTCTAAGTTATAAATATAAAAAAAGTAAAAACCTTTTTTGGGCTCTTTTTCACCATTGTAATTTTTAAAAATCTATATTTCTGCAACTTCATCAATTTATAATTAACATTAAAAAATAAATCTTCTTGCAACAATGTATGCATTAAAAAAATTAAAAATTAAATAAACAGAATAAGTTCTTAACATCTAAATAGATATTTAAATTTTTGTTTTTAAGAATTTAACAACATTTTTAATCTGCATCAAAAATTTTTTTATTAATAATTATTAAGATTTTAAAAAATTACTTAATAATCTTCATAAAATAATTAAAGTTTAAATAAATTTGCTAATAATTACTAATAAAATATTAATATTTATTTTTTGAAAACAAGCATTTCGGTCAATCACCTAATAAGCTATATCACGAGTATTTACTAAAACTTAATCTAAATCCCACATTATATGAGCAAGGTAAAATAAAAATTACTGTTAAAGACTTCTTAAATCTATTTGTAATCCTATTTTTAAATGTCATAAAAGTTTATTAAAGTTAACCAAAAGTGTTGACTTAAAAAGTGTAAAAAATCTTAACCAAAATTATAGTTTAAAATTTAAGATAAAATTAACAAAATAATAATTATAATTCAATTTGATTAACAAAATTAATTACTAACAAGTAAATTAGTAAAAATCGTAAAAATCTGCCTGGAACAATTAAGGAGTTGAAGGCTTAATCAAACAATAACAATAATTCTATAATTGTATAAATATAGAAATTGACATATGAATATATGAACATGTAGAAATGTATTGAACATGTACAATATGTTTTGCTTTAGAAACTCACAAACATATTCTCGAGCGCATGCTTTGCGAGCCAACAGTTGAGGAATCCGGGAATGAATAGATTGCGTAATGGAGACCATATCAGCTGTAAGAGAGAGGAAGAGGTTGAGTGCATTTAGTATATAGTGGACAGTTAGTCGGCAACGAGACGAACAAACATTGAATATATCAAATATCGAATAGATTGGCAATACATACAGTGGCCACAAATGGAGCGTTGTTTACAATTTCCAATATAAAATGAAACGATAAGAGCGTTTGCAACACATTTCCCTAAAAATTGTTTTCCGGATCAAAATGCAAGTCATTAGTGAAAATACATGATTTTTATGCATCAGTTTAGCCCAGTCTATGTAACTGATGCGAGTGATGGCCAAAGAGCACAGGGAGTTAGAGACCCCATAATGGCCTGACATAACATTTCTATTATTTACTCTTAAAAGCATTTTTACTGTTTTGGTCTCTAATATGAGTTTTTGAATGTTTTTGTTTTTATTTATAAATATAAATATATTTTTTGTAACTCTTCATACATTACTAAAGAATTGCTATTTTTATAATATTTTTTAACTATTAATTAGTATTTTTGGTTATAAACTAAATGAATGTATAAATTGATACATACTTTGTACGACAAATAGGCCAATAGTAAGGCTTCTGCGAAACATATCACTGCAATACTTGTCTGCAATTTAAAAATTTTAATTACATTTATATTATATTTATTTGATTTAATTATTTTCAACAATTAATTACTTGAAATATCCATAAAATAGGATCTCTTTCCACGAATATTATTGCGCGCCTGTAATGCAAATTACATTAAAATTTTAATTATCTCTTAAATACATTTCGAGATTTATGTGTTTTAATTAAATTTTTATGCATCTAAATGAGCGAAAATTTTTCAATTATGTGTTTATACCAATTAAGTGGTCGCGATGTATTAAATCCATAACTATAGCCCCGGTCCCATGGGTATAAAAAAGGAGGCGTCGGATAATTTACAGTTGAGTTTGTTTCGATTTCTGGACAATCATAGCTGTAATCAATGTTTTTGAAATTGATTTTTAAGTTATAGTTTTGTAAAATGTTTTTCAATATTATTGTGTAATGAAATTGAATCAAAAGCTTATTAATATATTATAATTTTAATTAGTTATATAAAATGTAATATTTGTTACATAATAAAGTTTCAAAATACGATTGCTAAAAATAATTATCGAAAGTAATATGGATTTTTCCAGGAAATAATCTAGAATTTCGACATGTTAAGAAATTGAGAGTATTGTGAAGGTTTCTTATTCTACGTCTTATTAAGAATTCAGATATTTTTATCCAAAAAAAAAATTACTTTTAGTTCCGTTTCGGATGACTACTTTTTTTCATTTGATTTTCTCAAATAAAATGGTCTTGCTTTAAATAATAACTAAATTTATGTTTTAAAAATAATACAAATTTATCTAAATTTAATGAAAATAAACGGGGATATTTTAATTAAATAAAATTTTAGCTTTGTTATTAAAAAATTTTTTAAATTTGATCAAGTTTGTGTTTAATAAAACAATTTTATTTACTCTAGAGCAGAGAAAATAATTTTAAGAAATTAAAATTAAGCTAGTGTAATTTTGATTTGCTCACAACTAACTAAAATAACTATATTATATTATATATTAAATTAATTATATTATTCTTATATTGAACATGTCGCAAAGTGTTAAAGTATCAAATTTAAAACCCTAGGCTCCAATTTTATCTTGCTAAGCTCCAGAGATTAAAAACTATTGATTGATAAAATCAATTTTTGTATTGCTTGGCAAAACTTGTAAAGTAAAGTTGTCCTATTAGAATTAATGTTTTTACTGCTATAGTGGGCGTTACTCTAAAAAAGTTTGTACAATGTGTTCCCAATTGGCCGGATTTGGTCGTCAATCATCAAATATACTCTAATACTCTATTTGTATTACTTTATGTATCAATAAATCATAACATTTTCAACTAATATCTGTCTAAACGTCTGTTTAAGTCTGAAATTATGATCTAAGTCTAAAAGGATATGATTTAGAGATCAAAGAGAAATAGTTACAAAACCGAAAAATATATACTTTTAAAACTTTTCACTAAAAATAATTAATTATTTAAAATATTCTTTAATCATTAAAAGTAGTTATTAAACAAAATTTAATATAAAAATATGATAGTTATTAAATTTTATAATAAGAAAAAAATAACTTGAAACTTTAAACTCGAAATTCTAATTAGACAAAAACCAAAATTATTTAAAATAAAAAATTTAAACAGTTTTTAAAAACATTTTCAAAATCTTATAATTAAGGTTTGAAGTAATGATAAGACGTTTAAAAAACATCGAATATTTATAAAATGCAAACAAATTATATAAAAACTATAAAAGTTTCTAAACTATAAAATATAAAAACTTTATTATGGAGAAGAACTACATAAAAAATTTACCACATCATTAATCTCCATTAACAATAGAGCAATGTCTGCATTACTCTTAATTAACAAGTTAGCAAGGCAATTAAAAAATAAATATTTAAATACCAGTTGGCTTTGTTCGGTCCGGTGTCCAACACAACGCGCAATACATATAAAAGACAAGCAATTAGTTTAAGCACTGTTTTGATGATACGAATCCGTAAACCTATTGAGAAAATATTTGTAAAATAGGTCAGATCAAAAAAGTAAACTTGGTAAATAATAGTTTCAAAGTATGTACTGACTCGATCGCTGATTTTTAATAAAATACAACTGTAATCGCTCTTTAAGTGTGTTTTCATTCACATAAAACTCGACGCGAACTCTAAAATTGGAGAAAAAGCAAAAAATAAAATAAAATATAAGTTATTGTATATATATTATAGATAAATATATTTATCAAAAATTAATGTCTTTGAAAATATAGTCTGAAAAATAAATTGCGCAATAAATTTCCGAGTGTTTACTTTTAAAAAAATATTATTTTATATTTTTTGCAAAACGAGAAATCCGTTTTTACACCAATTCTTAAAGTATTTAAGTCGTAAATAACGGTTTCGACAAAATCAAAAATAAAATAATCACTAAAAGTGTTCCGGATTAAATTTATGGCACATTGCGAAAATTGGTTTTCGCTTAAAACTTAAATAATAAAAAGAATGCCGATACTCAATTTTGACTAGATGCTTTTGTTTTTGTTTATAATAAATGAGTCAAAATAATTGGTCTGTATTTGAGGTCTACTAAAATCTAACCAATTATTCACTGTTTGACACATTTATTACTTGTAGTACTGAAACAATACATACAATACATTGATAAGAATACAATAGTGTTGTTAATTATTGGTAATTTTAAAAAGTGCTTGTTTCAAATTTTAGATATTTTTTAAATTATTAAAAATAAAGCGAGATTATTTTGCAAATAAGATTTTGGTAAAATATATTAAAATTTAACTAGTATTTTTTCTTTTTATATTTTTAGTAATGTTTATTTTTATTAACTTAAATCCAATAATTTTCAATTAAATTTAAGTTGTACAAAAAGTTTATAAATTATTTCAAAGTAAAATCGCGCATGCATAATTAATGTTTTAAAAATTACAAAATAAAATTTTAGAAACTAACCAAATTTACAACGTTAACAACTCTAGTACACGCTTTTACTTAACACTAACTCCTTCCTCGAAATTGGACTTTATATTAGAATTGATTATATTTTTTATAAAAACTATTTTCGCTTGTTTTGTATAAATGTCTATTTTTTTTTAATATATCGATTAGGCGTTTGTTTTTATTTTGTTAAAAATATCTAGCTCTTTTTTAAAATATCGGTTTTATTCCAAAAATTTTAAAAAGGTGATTTATATTTTTATTGTTTATTTGAAAATAAAAGAATTTATTCTTCAATTCCGAGCAAATTATTAACACAAACGCGCTTTTATGCCATAAAAGAGGCACAAAATTGATTGTTCAATCATTTTCCAAACAAATAAACATTTAAAACGTTTTTTTAAACTTTAATATTTAATACATTTAATACAATTTACTTAAATTTGTTTTTTTCAATTCTAGATAAATCAATCTTGTTATATTTATAAATGTATACAAACGTAGAATTTTTATTGTTAATTAAGCTTTTAATTGATATTATTTTTATTTGTTGTATTAAATAAAATTAATTAACTTTTTTATATTTTTATCATTGAATTACGAAAAATGCAAATTGACTTAATTGAGAGAATTATTTGAGACATTAAATAGTCTTGTTGTTTTTAAAATTATTATTTGCATTTTAATTGAATAAACGTCTAGCTAATTAAGGAAGTTTAGTCACTTGAGTCAATCTATATAGACACGTTTTCTCAATATATCCTGATATTAAAAATAACTATTAACTGAAACTAAATATCTATTATTTTTAAAGATTCGAAACTTTTCCTCAATTGATATTTAGTATATTTAATACTAGAGTTTAAAACAAACTTTTTGTTTGAAAAAAAGTCTTGAGATTTGAGACAAACAAAAGCAGAGAAAAACACTATTATTTATGAATGATATCAATAAATAATTTGATCCCATTGTCTAATACCCAAAATTCCTGATCCCAAAGATCCCAAAATTTTTCCAAAAGTTGTAAACCAAAAAGTCTAAACATTAAAAGAAAATTTCAAAATACCTAAAAACAATCATTAAGTTATTGAAACTTTAAAATTGATAGGAATTAAAGTAAACTATTTATAAGTGACAAATTGTATAAGTTTTAAAATTTTTTAACAAAATTAAAATTACATAAATTTAATGCATTTATTAATAGAATTACAACAATTAAAATTGACAATTTGTTAATTAATTTTTTCTCATTTTGAAATTTAAAGCTACAAACACTAATTAATTATATTTATAACTATTACTATATTTGTACTACAATTTAAAATTTTTTTAAATTAAAAAATAAAGAAATTGACAATAAATTTAACAAGATTTTCAGTAAATATTATTAAAAAATAAAAAATTCAATTTCAAAAAACTATTGAAAAATAAAATTTCGATTGTTGTTGAAGATTACAATCAAATGAAACGGAAACAAATGATAGAAATTATTAAAACAAAAACAAAAATTTTGTAAAATGAAATATAATCTATTAAAAATTTTATTTTTTATTATTTTGTTTAAAATAAGTGCAAGACTACTGCAAATAAAAGCAAGACACACATCGTTGTAATCATTTGAAAAACTTATATAAAAAATAATTTAAAAAAACAATTGTTAAGCAAAAAATACTTTAATTATAAATATATTTACAAACAAAAATAAACATATCATTTATCTATCTCCTTTTGTAAAGTACTTATACTCTAAATGTATTGGTTATATTGAATACTTAATATCAAATATTATGTATAATATTGTATTTATATTATAGAATTATACCAAAATCGTGACATTATTAGCTCAAAATACGACATAAACTATCTCATTGATCAAACCATTCAATTAGAAATATATCCGATATTGAGAGTTCGCTACTATTATTCAATTGTTTTCTTATGCAAATACTTAAGTATTTCGATTATTTTTGCTTTTTATTACAATAAATAAATAAACGATTGCTTATGAAAATTGGTCACAATAGTCAACAATTGCATTTATAATAATTATAATAATATTTTATTCACCCAATTAGTTCTCCTTTTTATGCCAGCCTATTCAGCCTGGGCCTAACTATTTCCCGCTATCGGCTCAAACAACTGTTCACATCGTTGTAATCATTTGAATAAAACACTAAATTATACTTTTCTCCAGTTTTTTTGTTCTCTTAGATTAAATACATTAATAATAAATTTATTCAGTATATCATTACGGAATCCGAAATTCATTTGTCTGTTCTGTTGTCTATTCTATTGTTAATTTGATTTTTATTAGAAATTTACTCAAATAAACATTTAATCAAAATTTGTCTTTTCCTCAAAAATGTCGAAATTTGTAAATGCAAAGATTTTTTAGTTAGAGAATTTTAATTTAAAAGTATTTGATTTAATTAAAAAATATTTAATACTATAAATAACCTAGCAATAACAAAATAAAATAAAATAAATTTTATGTATTGATATATTTAAAACTTTTAATTTTTTAAATTACTATATTAAACAAACATGCTAATTTATTTAATTTTTATGTATATTTAACTTTAATATACCCAATATAAAAATGCTTTCATGTTTTATATTAAATTTATGTCTGAGCAAAAGTAAAAACAAAATCAAAAACATGTTTTTAAAATTTAAATTTCAAAATTTTAATTAAAAACATTTATAATTTATTAAATAAACCAAATTATAATAATTAATAATAAAAAGTCAAAATAATTGATCAAGCAAGCAAATTTTAGCAGAGAAAAAGATCAAAATCATAAGATTTGCTTTTTATTATAGATTTTATATAATGTAATAGAAATGTAATTTTAAGCCGATTTAGAGAGGATTAAAATATTCGCAATCACTAATGAGAAATTTATGATATTTTTCAATTTTTCTTAATAAAAATTTTCTATTGTCTTACATTAGATTTGCATGAACTTTACAAATAAAATCTACATTAAGCTTAATATTTAAATATTAATATGTTCTAGGTATTAATTTATTTAGCTTAAATGCTAATATTTTAAAAATACACATTTATTATACGTTTGCTAATAAGAGGAATAATTTAATATTGAAAATATGACAATAATAAACAAAATTAAATACTCAGTAGTATTAAAATATAATTTCAATCGTCAAATAAACTAAAAAATATTATTATTCAAGTTTGTTTTTAAATCTTTTACATTTAAATCTTAAACCAAAATATTTTAAAATAAAAGTAATAATAAATCTAAACCTAATCTTATATTTTATTATTTATTTGTAGTCATATAAAAGCAAAAACATTTGAATAAAATTGATATTAAATTAGAAAATACATTTGAATTAATTTAATCTTAAAGTTTTTCTTTATTAATTAAGCATGCAAGTTTAGATATTGTTTTGAAAATTAAATGTTTAATAAATCAATACCTAAAACAAACTAGGATAGAAAAATTTTAAATTTGTATAAATAGATAAGGACCATTTTAAAAAATAGTTCAATTAACTTTAGCGACAAAACGTTTAAACTTTAAGACTTTGGAAATTGCAATTTTAGATTTAATCTACCACAAATAACAATTTTATTTTCCCGAAATAAATACAATTTTGATTTGCCATTTATTTTCTCCGGTTTTCTCTCGCATTCCTAACTGTCTTTTTATGTTTATATGTCTTTTCAATCATTTTCTAAATAATTTTGATATTAATTTAAATCAGTATTTATTTAGTGTCACATCTCATCCCTTATCGCATCCATTCCTCCCCTTTCAGACACATTATGCTTCACAAAGCGATCCGTTTAGTAAGAATCGAACCGAAACTGACATTTTATTTACAGTCTGTCTCTGCACTGGTATTTAGTGTTGAGTTGATTGCGCAGACAGTTTGTAATTAACTTTTATGATACTCTAAACTAATCAATTCGAGCCTCTCTATCAATATTTGTTTGTCTGTTGAATATAATGTTTTCGGAATATAAATTGCGACTAATTCTGAAAAGATGTACATATTTTTAGTTATGTTTAAAAAATATTTTGAATATTTTTCTTTTAGAACTTAATTATACGGTTTTGCAAATGAGTTGAATATTTTTCATGCTTTGGATACTTTGTATGAAATTTTTCTATTATATCAAAAAATGACTTTTTGTTTCAAATTTTAGTCATATATTTGATGTAACCTTTATTTGAGTTCAAGGCATTATAAGTTTTGAAAGCAATTTTAGCTTGAAACATTTAATTTCTCTATTGTAATGATAAATAGTTTTGTTATCTCTAGTAATTAAGCAAATATTTTCAACTGTCTATTAGCTCTAAATGGTATTTAAATTTAAAGTTTAATACTACCAAGTACATTAAAGTATAAAAAGACTTTTTACGATAATATTAAGGCATTACAAGACTTTTTTTAAAAAGAGTTTTAATAAATAAATTATTGATAAAATATGATCTAAATTGATATTTTTAGCATGTTGCCATTTAATAAATTTATTCAGAATTTTTGGCTAAAATCTTAACAAAGAAAAATATTTTTATTTAATAAAAAACTTATTTAAATATTTCTTTATATTATAGTATATTTTACATATCAACTTTTAGATTAATATAAAAAAGGAAGGAAACGTGCAAGGCGTTTTTACACATTTATATAAATATTTATTTGTTGGACTTGTTTTGATATTTGACATTTGTTTAAAATTTAAATAATATTTCAAAAGTTTTGTTTTACTAATAAATTCTAACATAAATAATAATTCTTTTAATCTTTAAAATAATTAGTAATTAGAATATTTAGTAAATGTATTAAACATTAAAAAAAGATAAAAATGTCAGCAAAATTTAAAAAATTTATATTGTTTAAATTATATTAAAATTAAAATAATTAAAAAATAATAATATTTGTACTTAATTTTTTCAAATTAATTATAAAAATATATAGCAAAAAAAGTTAAAAGACACTTTCCTGCAGCACAATTGGTATACAAGTTTAATTTTTGAAACAAGTATAAATTATACAAATAAATAAGCTTGTGCTTAATCTCTAATAAAAAAAATTATATTAAAAATAAGAAATAAAATTTTAAAAATAAGATAAAAATTCCATTTGAAGAATTTCAATGTCTACAATATTTCAAATTTTATCATTTAAAAAAAATTGCATAGTTAAATCATTTTTAACTGAGTTTCAAAAATTTAATCAAAATTTAATTTAAAAAAGTATTTAATTCAAAAAAATATTATTTAAAAAACAAAATATATAAAATTCATGTAAAATAAAATGCAAGTTTTATCAAACACTGTTCAACAAAACAGTTTAAACATCATCATTCAAAAAAAGCGAACAAATGATAAATTTTTTGCCTTTAATATGAATACTATGATTAAGTGCATTAGAAACAGCTCTTAAACAACTGACGGAATCCTTAGTTGTCATATCTCACCTAAAGATTAATGTTTAAGATAAGCCAAAAACATATACATTGTACATATTGTACATATTATATTGTACATATTGTACAATGGTACATGCACATGTTTCACTTTTACTGCATTCGCAATCAATTTAATTGTATCAAAAAATTTGCGGTAAATATAATACATAACATAAAGCAATCGGAAATGGAAATACACACAAAAATATATAAGTTATATATAATTGTAGTGTTTTTCCTGAACTTTGCGCTTCTATTCAACAATAAATTAAATTTTTGTTTCTTTAGTCACATTTTGTTTCAAACACTCAAATGATAAACTATTTCTCATATATGAAACAACACGACAGAACATTAGCTGACATTTGGTATTATAGAGAAAAATTTGGAAAATGCCTCTTAGCTCGAAAAATAGCCAATTTTATCCCGAAATTCAAATAATGATTTTCTTTCTGCAAAATACTACGTTTACCCTAATGTCCGTCTATTATATACTATAAAAATATTTTTGTCTTTAAGTTTAGATTGTATGCAATTTTCTTTTGGTTCAAATTGTTTTGATTTTATTAAAAATATTTATTTTTTTAATACATTTTATAATATTAAAAAATAACAAAATTTATAAAATAGCAAAGATAATAAAAATAGCAAAATGGTCAAAATGATTGAAAATACAGAAAATAACATTAAAATAATTAAATTTTTCATTTACTCGAATTAATCTAATCAAGAATTAATTTTTTAACCCAGGTAATAAATTAATTACATTAAATGTTTTGTTTTTTCCTCATATAATAGAATTGTTTGTAAATTAAAGCAAAGATTAAATAGAATCATAAAATATGATTATAATAGCGGATCAATTAAAAGATTACTGGTAGAAAAAGGGGAAACAATATATCCAGGTCATTTCACGATTACAGTTAGTTGATGCCATTGAGCGCAAAAATCTCATACATCGAACATGAAATCGATAAACAATTTGAGTCCATTAGGAAAAATTTGTGGTATTTAGAGATGTTTGTCATAATATAAGGAACTATTGGGAACTATCGGTTAGGTCTGTGCGTTACGAATATCTTTTGATGTACAATGGTTGGGTGCGATTGGCACCGGTTTATTACAACCAAATCTTTTCTCTTCTCTTTCACTAAATAACAATAATATGCTTTTGAATAAACTAAAAGATTATTTCTTATAAAGATTTTCATTCCATTTATATACACATCATTCAATATCTAGGGAAACCATAAAAGTCAATTAAACATTTAGCTTGTTAAAATTAAAATAAAACAAAATTTAGTATAGAATTAGTATGTTAAAATTAATTTGTTTAATAATATTTGATCTTATATATTAGATAAATTATAATGGATGTTTTTGAATATTAAAAAACAAAAAAGTAAACATACTTTATCTTGTACAGGTAACTTGGTCATTTACAATTTTGTCTACATTTTAATGGTTATATTAGATATGAAAATTTTGTTAGATTTTTATTTGAAACATCTGTTAAATAATAAAAATATACTTATATAATGTGCTTTTATTGAGAACGTAACAACTTGCTTTTGATAATTTATTGCTAATAAATATTAGTAAAAATGTTTTAATAATAATAAAAATTTCTTAATCTAACGAAAGTTTGTTTTCACAAAAAATAACTTAAATCTGTTTTTCTCTGATTAAGTTATGTCGCAATTATTTTCTTACTTCAGTTAATCTATTCTTTTACTTACATTTTGTGTTAAATTAATTTTTAGAAATATTTTTTATATAGATTTTATTTTTAGAATTATTTTTAATCTTGTTTTTATAGTTTAAAAACAAAATATTTTTGATTATTTGTATTAACTTAATAACAGTATAATTAGAAATTTATTAATAAATTATTAAAAGCAATGTTTAGATTTATTTTTAACGATTCCTCAACAAAAACATTTCTGTAATTACTTTCCAAACACTTATCTCTGACACTAATTAACTAAACCAAAGAACAGGGGTTTAAATGGGAAACCAATTCAGGGGGAGGGGTCAGGGAAGAAATTTTGCCTAAAATGCCTTATATAACATAATAAAATTTAACTAAATTTAACTAGGTTTAAACCGGATTTAGCATTAGTTTAGAGAAAATTTCTTAAATTTATCCAAAAACTCAAAATATTAGCCAGTGCTAGTGTAGATAAATGTTGATTTTTAAAATCAGGGGGGTTTTTGCCTAATCCCCCCTCAATCTAAAGCGCAGCCAAAAAATAATTGCTTAAAAATTAACTTAAATTAATAATTAATTAAAATTTAATAATTCAATACAATTGAGAAATAAAGGAATGAAAGCAATGAGGAAATGAATGAATGAATAAATTAATATTTGAATTAAGGGTAAAACAAATAAAAGATTTTAATCAGAAAATAAAAGTCAATTTTTAGCTGATTTTTGTGCCGAAACAGATAATTAATCCGAAGAACATCTAATTAGTGTCTGGAGATTAAAAAGGCGAGTGAGTGATGGGTGGTTTGACTGAGCTTGGCAACATACAGGTGCCCTTATTTTATGTATATTTGTTTTGTTTTTATATATATTATTTCTCTTGTTTTCACTGTTTTTTTCAAAAGTCTGTACTAAATAAGTAATGAGTTTTAGACACAAACCCGAAGACAAAAATAATTAAATTTGAGTTTTAGTGCATGTTTTGGCACTTTTCATCATAATTGGCTTTACCTATCGAATGGGGATTCCTTGTTAGGCACAGATGGCTTCTGCCAGCCCTACAGTCAATGTTTTGTCGATTTATTTCTATTGAATTTTACATTGAGGCTATTTAAAGTTATTTTTACTTTACACTAAATTTTGTTTAATATTTGTTTACAGTTTATACTGCAATTGCAATAATATTTTACATTTTATTTTATTTTTTATTAATTTTTTATTTTAAAACATACTATCAAAAAAATCTAAGAAATATTTATATTTTAATGTAAAGTATTTTTTATCTAAAATTGAAGTAAACTCAAGAATTTATTAATTTTATTAAACCTTTTATTATAACTTATAACAATAAATAATTAATTAAATTTAAAATTTTAGAAGAGTAATTTAATGTGCAAATTTTTAAATATTAATTTTAAAATATAAGCAAACATAAAAAATACTACAAAATAAGTTTAAAAAATTTGCTTAATTAAAAAATTCATTATATATAAAAATTGTTTTGTAGCATAAAAGCGATTCGACTGTATTCTCTCAAAACACTTTTATTTAGTTTCACTCGAATCGCTGTTTTTTCTGCTCAATAGCACACAATACGCACAATATATTTAATTTAAGCCAAAATTTCATCTCTCAATCAACAGCCAATACAGACTTACATTGAAAAAAGAAATTGTTTTCGCATTCAATCTAAAGATATAAACAAATCTGTTTATCAATCAAAACAACTGAACTTTAATTATATTCTTATGGAACTTAACTCTTTAATTGCATTTTTGTCAATATATCTATACTTAGAGAAAATTATAAAGAATAAAATGACAAAGACGAAAATTTGAAATTTTCTACTCCAATGCCTTTTATATTGTATATCAAAAGTTAATTTTATTTTCTAAGTTAACGATTGGATAATACTTAGAATTTAGTTTTAAAAACCAATTGAAAGAAATTAATGTAAATATAGCGGAAAAAGTTAAGCGCTTTTCCGACTAAGGCTTAAATAACTGTTATTTTTATTGCAAACAATTTTGATGTAAAAAATCATAATTTTTTAAAAGTTATTAAAAATTATATAACTTTTTATGTTATTAAATAAATTAGATTTAAAAACATTTTTTAACTTTAAATTAAAACTATTAAAAAACTATTTCAAACATTAAAAAATTTATTTGAGTTTAAAATCAACTTGTCAATTTAATGCAATCAAAGTTTAATCTTGTTTATTTTATTTCTACCAAATATATTTTAAAGCAAACTTTTTAAAAATAAAATCCATTTTTATCGCATGTTCAATTTGATTCCTTAATTTCCTGCCCGACTCACTTGACACAAATGGGTTTGGATTGTAATCAAATAAAATACACAAGCAAATTTAATAGTTCAATCTTTGTGCAATAAACTGTAAATTTGACATTTTAAAATAGTAATAATATAAAAAAAAGTTTTTGAAAAAAGTATTGATATAAGCCATGGATTTACACAAAAGATTTTTATTATTTATTTTTTTCGAATACTTTTTTGTTAAGAGAAAAAAACAATTATAGAAAAGACTGTATTGAATGAACACTTGAGACCTAACTCTATATTTTAGTTAATTTTTTCTATTACTTTGTAGTATATTCTGGTTTATAAAATACAGTCGTATTAAGTAAAAGGCAATAAAACTGTAATAAAAGATTTGAATATTGTGTAGACCTAAACAAAATTCAATTTACATCTGATTATATTTATGACAATTTTTTTTTTAAAATTTACTCTATGTTAGTTTATCATGCTAAATTTTATTTGCTACTTTAAATTATTTGTTTTCTGTTTTAAATGTCTAAAATGTATAATCAAATTCCGGCAATTGCTACAGCCTCTACATAAGTAATGAGTAAAATATATCTTTTTTATAAAATAAAATCTATTTATAATTATTATTTATTTTTATGTTTTAAAATATAAAACTAAAATAAAATAATATTTACTTTAAATTAATAAAACAAAATCTAAATTACGTAATTTTTATTTAGTTTTAGCGTTCTTTTATACAATGTAAAATCTAGCAAGTTAAATCAAGCATTTAGCTAACACTTGTAGGTAAACACTAAAATGTTTTTAAAAATTAATAAAATTTTATATGTAACAATATGGTATTTGCAATTGAATTTTACAAGTACATTAATTTAAAATTAATTGTTGTTTAAATTTGTTTTATAATAATTTTAAATGTATACCAATATAAATGTGTTATACGCAGAGGTGTCCTTATTTAAAAATTTATATTAGAAAATTGATAAGTTGCTTTTGTTTTGGTCATCTGATTAACTGTTGTTTATTCGCAGACATTGTGTGACTATTAATATTAAATTTAATTCCACAAAAAATTTCTAAATTTAATTATAAATTGCTATAAATAATTCAATATTCAAGCAATAAATTTAAATCTGCTTTAGACTAATTTGGATTTAACTTATTTTTGTTTTTGATTTATTTTGCAAATTATTTCAATTCAATTATTTCGCTATTATTTGATCGTATTTTCTATTCAATCAATTTTGGTTATATTTTTCATTTTTTGTTTAATTTTAATTTTGGTTTAACTTTAGGCTTTAATAATTAAGATAATAAAATATTAGTTTCCATAACCCATTTAAAAGAGTAATAAAAGTTAAAAGAGCAAATAAATATTTATTTATTTGGATAGATATATTTAAGCTTAAAAGTAACATATCAGACGTCCATTTAAATAGTCTTTTAATCGGATTTTTGGGAAACTCTGGTTATACTGTAAGTGTTTTTTTGACACAGATGTTACCTTGTTAACTGTAAATGTAAAACAAAAAAACATTTGAGTAAAAAGTCAAACAGTTTATATTTGACACAAATAAAGGCAAACAATAAAACAGAAAGAATAAACTTAAGAATTTAAACATTTCAATGCGTGCAATGTTAATATGCAAAAATCAGTTAAATCTGATTTTTAAAACTTATTTCAATTTTAATTTATTATATTTTACTAAATTTTTAACTAGCAATTTACAAATAAATAATATTAATTTATTCTTTCAAACTTGACTTGGCCATTTTGGTTTTACTGAAAAAAATGTAAAATATCATTCAAATAAAACTATGAAAATTGAATGAATTTAAAACTTGATTATAAGTTAATAGAAATTTCGCTTGGTTGAACAAAGTGAATATGTTTTGACATAAATTTATTTCGCTTCAAATTTTTTTCTCGTTTTAAAGTAATGATAAAATTGAATAAACTTTTAAAACAAAATGTTCGGTTCAGTCGAGTTTAGTGTCAATCACTCTATAATATAGAGTTTCCCAACAAATGTCAAAATTCGTTCAAAATATACGGTTTATAAAAATTGTTTAATATTTCAAAATTGATTTTTTTACTTCTCTTACATTAAATATATTTTTGTGGTTAAACAGAATTCAAAATTTTTAATAATTAAATTTTTTGAATATATTTTATTATGTTTTCAATTAATTAAAACTAAAGTTTGCAATTTTAAAGTTAGTTTTTTACATTAAAGTAGTTGTTATTTTTGTGTTAAACTTAAAATTAAATTAATCTGTTATATCATGCTAAATTAATTTAAAAATAAACATAACAAATAAATTGCTTAATTTTAATTCCAAACTAAATTGTTGTGTATCATCATATTCATAGTACAGCAATTAGATTTATGATATTAACTCTAAATACTCTTATACGGCAACAAACAAACTAGTACATAATAGTCTACTTTGTAGTGAAACTTAAACAAACTACTAAAATAAGGTAATTACCAAAATAACATAATTTTAGAAATAAGGGAAAATTAATTTAAGAAAATAGTTCTATGAAAAAACAAATCTAAACTTTATAATAAGTCCATAAAATTTATAAAGCATTGAAAACTTTTTACTTAAAAAGTTTTGTATATATATTACAAAAGTAATATACAATATATATTATATTATACCTAAGTAACTTATATGGTATTAATTGAGCTTTTTAGAATAATTATTTAATTATTATATTCAGCAAAAATATTTTATGCATAAAAATAACAAAAATTATTAAAATAAAATTACAAAACAAGCATTCTAAACATAATTAGATTCTAATTATATATAAAAATATTTTAATGCCATTTATTCATTAATACATTAAAGAATAGAATGAATTCAAGTCTTTGCAAATAAATAATTTTTGTTACTTTTTAGCAAAACTAAAATTAAGAATAAGTTAAATAAGTTTTTAATTAAATCGAGAAAATGCTTTCATATTATTATACATTCAGTGAGAAGAGAGAGGGAGAGAGGGAGAGAGAGAGCAGGAGAGGAATAGGGGAGAGATTAGAAAAAAGAGAGAGAAAAATAATTTTTATTATTATTACTCAACTAAATCACATAATAGTTTTTAGACACAATTTGCGGCTTCTTTTGATAAAAAAAATATTCACATAAATAATTGAATTTAAAATTTACAGTCGAATAAATATTTATTTTATCTTTTAATGAAAAAAAATTACAAATATTTCAAATACATTTACATTCATATACTCAGTATATGACAAAATAACAATATAGATCAAATTGAAGATTAAACAAAAGTTATTAAGATAGTTCGATAACTTATTATTGATCACTAATACTTGGTAATTATTTTTTTATTCAATATTATCAGTGTATTTTTTGTATTGCAAATATGTTTTATCCACTTTTGTATATTCACGACTCAATCAATGAGAGAGAAGAATATTTTTTCTTTAGAATCTGATATACGAAACATAACATTATGATTGAATGGCTTTCACACAAAATAAGAGTTCACTATCAGGTAATTGAATGGCATATATGATGGCAGCTATCGATCAGTCTGTCGAACAAAATGCTACCGAAGTTTTATCTAACACTAGGGATGTGCAAGGTAAACAGCTTAGTGCAATTGGTCAAGCATGTAAGTCTAGTATGTATTTATTAACTTTTAATACATTAATTTTAATTGTTTTAATTAAATTAGTTTAGACTATTAATTGTTTTTAATTTAATTAGATTTTATCCGAATTTAATTAATATTTATAAATTGTCTTGTTAAAAAAAATTTTGAGAGAAAAGTTTTTGATTTATTTTGTCTTGCATATCTTAAATTCAAAACTATTCTTGCCAATAAATTTTTATTATTTTTACTGACAGTTTAAAACTAAAAGTTATTGATTTTAAAAATTTAGTTTACTTTTTAAAAGATAAATTCAATAAAATCTTGTTAAATTCGGTTTTTTGTCAAACAATTTTGATAGGCTTAGAGTAAGAATATAAATTATAGTTCAAATTATTTATAATATAATTTATACTATATATATAATATATAGGATTGTGTGTTTTTTTTTTGCAAAATATGTAAAATTTATTTATAATTTATATTCAATTATGTTCTTAAGGAAAGGAATTATAGGATAAAAAACAAAATATTTATAGATTTTTAGTAACAAATTGAGTAAATGTAGAGTAAATTAAGTCAATACTAATAGACATTAATTTTATTCTCCTTTTGTGATTCAGTTCTTTAATATAGTTATCAATAATTTAGTTAATAGTTATTTGCAATCAATTGTTGTTTAGTTTATTAACAAAAATATTAATAAAAATATCAATAGAATAACCAATAATTAAATAAATAATTATTGTTTACAAATAATAAATATTAACAATATATAAAATAGTTTAAATAATCACACTAAAAATTAACAGTGTAAATATTTATCAATAATAAATTCGTATTTAAAAAGACTAATTTTGATGTAATTCAAATAAAACTTAACAAATAATTCAAATAATACTTTTAGTGATGATATAAATTATTGACAAAAGTATAAAAAATGTCAAAATCTATAGAATTAGTTATATACGAAACTTCAATATAATTACTCATTAAAGGTAAACCAAAAAATACAAGTTTCGACTTATCCATCAAAAATAATAAAATAAGAGTCGCTTTAGATGTTCTTAAGAGAACTAAATGAATAATTGATGGATTGTATGCTTAGGTCAAACATCATTAGACGTAAAGACTATTTCACTACTCTATTGGAAAAAACAAAAGATTAACATAAAGTAGAAGTTTGTAATCATTTCGCCATTTTTGCGCAAATAAATTGTATAAATAGTTAATTAGTTTTATATTTATTCGAAATTTTAAGTAAATATAATTTTGAATATTAAAACCATCATGTTAGTAATTGTTGCAATAAACGATATAAGAATGGAGTAAATGATGGGGGTGTGGAGATTACTATCTTTAACATGTTTAAAAATTAGATAAGATTTGAATAATTAATAAAGTTGTATGTAATGTATGTAATGATGAACATAAGCTTAAATGCTATTAGCCTAAGCTTTGACTAAACCAAGTTTAATTTAGTAAAGCTATGTCTAAACGTTTATAATAAATAAATTATCTATTCAAATTAACATCCTAAAATATACATGCTAATTACGGCTTTAATTATCAAATAATAAAATATAAATTTAAGCTAGTAAATTATTCTGTCAATAAGTGCTAAAAAATTTTTTAATAAAAAAAATCTCAATTTTAGTTTATATTCGATCTTCTATTATTTAAATAGGATATTTTGGACATAGAACCCGGAATAAATCGAATTTTAAGCTTTATTGCAGTTAAAGTGTGAACTTATGTCAGTTAGACTTAAACTCGAAAAAATCTAAACCGAGTTCTGAGCGGAACTTTTTTTTTGTAAATGTCATCTAAGCGTTCATTACTAGTAATTTGATGTAATGTTTCACTGAAGACCAATCTCTCAATAGCTGTTCGAACAAATAGACAACACCTTTGAGAGCCGAGGCGTATGACTCGAGTATGCAGTCAGACATTCAATGTTTAGTATTTTATTGCATTTTATTTCTATTTTTAACAATTGCAACAAGATAGATATCATCAAAAATGTTTCAATTTGATATAATACATAACATATTTATGCGTTATATTTATTTCAAGCGTTTCAATTGAATAGATGCAAGTTTAAATTGAAAATTTTTAGCATTCTCTAATACTTATTTTTGATCTATTTTAACAATGCAATTTTATTCATTTTAATATTTAAATTTAATTTAAACTTTTCAATAAATATTTAATAAAGTTTCAATTTTTAAAATACTTAAAAATTAGAATATTTAAATTAAAATCTAAAATAAAATTATTTTAAATATTTATTTTTAAAAATTTGTTTTCAATAACCAAAACAGACCTGGGTATCAATTGAGCGACATTATCCAAGCTATCAGCCAGGTTAATACTAGTGCCGGGCATTAAAGTTTTTCTATGAAGAGGCGGCACATCCCCGAACTGAAACGACAAATTGCCGGCCCCTCCACCGGCGCCGCAGTAGGAACTGGTGGAACTGCGAGCGCTGTGCAGTCGGGACGACGTGCCCGACATTGTCTGCGGATGGTATTGGAACTGAGGTAAGTCTAATTGAGTTCTCTCTGAGCTCGAGCGCCGCCTTTCCTCCTGCTTAGCAGTATTACCGCCCCTTAACCGAAAAAACCACAAATTGGACATTAAAATACCGGTTCTCTACAGCTGGCACTGGCATCTATTCAACTAGAGCTATTTTAATCAAATTTTCAATTTTTGTCCTTGTTACTTCTATAAGCACTTATACGAAGTTGATATAAATCGCATATATAATAGAAAATATGAATTTCTCTGTCTATTCCTTTTGTGGAACTAATTGTTTGAATTTTGTTATTAATTATATTTTTGTAATTCAAATATGTGTCGCACCGGAAGTGGAAGCATAATAATAATTACAGATATATAACACATAATTCATTAGTCGGTATTAGTATAGGTACGGCATTGGGCGCCGGAATCCAATCGCTTATATTTTTGCCGATATTTTGTTTTTGCTTTTATTCTGTTTTTTGAAAGCATTAAACGAGAGATAAATAATTGGAAAAATTTGATGAAAATAATAAACAGACGAAGAGATTAGCTGTCGGCAAGTTTTTGATTAAAGCACAACCATTTTTAGCAAGTCTTCGAGCACTTTCTCTACTACCTGTGCCGACAGTCGGCTAAACTTTTGTTATATGTATTTAATAAACTTATAATTATTTCAACTTTTATTTGTCTTTACGAGCGCTTGCAGTCAACTGTAATAACAAAATCGAAAACAATTTGAAAACTTTAAGCACAAATCAAACACAAATAATAACAATATTTTTCGTTTTGCGTCAAAACTTTTGTTGTACTCACGCTTACAGTTTTGAGTTCTGGTGCTATTCTGCCGGTGCAACACAGCCACACATATACACTCGTATATTAATGCTTGGCTTTAAATGGACATGCGCGCTCAATTATATTCTGCATCGGTTAGGGGTCATACAAATTGCTATATTATATGCAAAAGAATATAACAGAATATTCTTGTCTACCAAAGTATGTATATATTTGCTAAGAATATTCCGATGCGTTGTTTAACATAATATTTCGCTTTCATTTGTTTAATAGCTTATTGATTGCAATAATTGTTATCAATTTTTTATTTAAATTATATATTTTGCAACTATTTTGTAAATATTTGCTCAATAGAAAAATTTAATAATTTTTTTGTTGCGTAAGAAAACTGTCGTTAAATTGAATAACTTTTTGCAAAAAACCTTATATCCAGATTAGTCTGGGATTTGTGCGCAAACAAAATGCTTTCAAATATTCTTTTGTCAATATTTTTTGTAAATAGTTTTTATAAAAGTTTTTATATTTTTATGTGTTATTAATTAATAATAAATCTATTTGTATTTGTATTTCTTTTAATACTTAACTTAAAGTTTTTAAAATTATATTTTTAAATCAATTTAACAAAATCTAATTTAAACATTTAATTAAATATAGATTTAGTGTTAATTTATTTGACATTTAGTTTTAATATATATTTTTACTTAAGTTAAAAATAGTTAAATATAGAAAAATGCTCATGGCAATAACAAAAGAATTTAAATTAACATACGAACTTATATTAAATTAATATAATGTACACTTGTTTAAGAGCAAAAAACACGCAAATAAAATTTTACAGTTGAGAAATATAAGTATTAAATAAAGTAATAAAGTTAAACAACATTATTTTCTCAAGTGTATATTTATTATATTAAAAAATGTTTATTGTTACCTCTCCCTCGTTTTATTTTGTCTAACTTAAATTTAAATTTTTATATTAAAGTAATTTTAATATAAAATGCAGTTTTAATGCATTTTTATAACTTAAACACTATATGTAATTAAAAAATGATTTCAAAAGCTTTAAACCCATTATTAAAAGTAAAGTAAAGTTATAGAGATTTGAGATAATAATCACATCAAACATGCATTCATACAGTGATTGGAGTATATTGTGAACATGTTTTTTAAAAAAGAATAATAGCACTAAAACTAATGATCATGGTGAATGCATTGAATCATTTTTAGTGATTCTCTTTTTTTTATTAGAAATCACATTAAATATTCATTTTATTATTCTTTAGATCATTTTTTTGAAGCAATATTTTTTATGCATATATTAGTCTAATTCTGATGAAGTGAACAATTTTTTTCATACGTTTTGTTCAAAATAACAAAAAAGAGTTTCTTTTTTTGGCCATTAATTTATGCAAAAGTGAAGCAAAAAATTATATTATTTTTTCTAACGGAATACGAGGAGGAAATCAAAGGATAAAGTTTTTGGCAAATGTAATGAATAATAGAGAATATGATATTTTAAAAACGTTTTTATTGCTGTTCTCAATGTGTAATAAATGCTATATTTTCTGTGTTTATAGTCTCTGTAGACATGATTTAAGATGTTGTTCAGACGCAGTGTTAAAGAATATGTTTGCGGAATACGAGACACGGAATTGACTGTTTGTTCATTTGTGGCTCTCATAGCCTAACCTAAGTAAACAAATATATAAAAAAAACTGTACAAAACCAGCATTTTAATGCATTTAAATATGCTAGCTTTTTGTTTGTTTATCGAAATACAAAATTTATTCAAAATTAAATTAAGCAACTACTCAATTTTTTAAAGAAAACTTCTAAATTATTTTGTTTTTTTTATTAATAAAAGTTTTTATTTTTATGTACTAATTATTTTGATAATATAATAACTTTATTGAATAAAAATAGAAAATAATGAAAATATGTTTTTTATTAATTAAATTTAATATTATATTTTAATTAAAAACCAAACAAGCAAAAATAATCATATTAAAAGATAAAAGTGCATTTCTGTGTATTTTATGCTTGATTTATTAAAACAAATATAAAAATAAAACAAAATTGATAAAAGCTTGTTGAAAAAAGCAAGTAAATGATAAAATAACATAATTTTCTGCTAACTCGACAACTAACCTTGATACAAATATATGGTTTCACAGGTAATCTTAGTGTTTTTATAAAATATTTTTTTTTGTCTATTCTTGTCATTGAAGTAAAAAAATCGATTTTTATATCCGGGAAATAATAAAATCAATTATCAATTCCATTGTAAAGTAATGAATAGATTTTTTATTGTTAGCAAAAATATTATCGATAAAAAAAGTAATGAATTTATTGAGAGATTTAACGCACATTTAGTCTCAAACAAACAATTAGCTAAATGTCAAATCAGATATTGAATTACTTAATGCCATTAAAATAAATTAATCAACAGTTGATCAATGGTTTTGATTTACAGTTTTTGGGATTAAAATGAAGAGAAATCGATTTTGTTCGGATAGAATAGTCGCTTGCTTATCGCTTTAGTTTGCTCAATCCACTAATAAATTAGTAAAAAGATTTATTTTTGCTAGCTGACATAATTTATGTTTGTTTAGGGAATAATTCTGGTGTTGGATGTTAAATTAGCGATTTAAAATAATATACAAAAATTAGCAATTAAAAGTTTCTCTCTTTTTCTTTCAATTAAGTTTATTTAAATAAATAAATAATATTTTTTTAAAATATAAATACTAAAAATAAATTTGAAAATTATTTGCTTTAAAATAATTGTTTTTAAAAATATTTAAACTAAATTATTTAAAAATATTATTAAATAAAATATTTCATTCTAATAATTTATTATTAATAAATAGAATTAATTAAAATTAAATATAAAAATACAGTCAAATCCATTTAAAACAAACAGTTAGGTTTAAGGCAATCCGTTTGTTATAACTAAAAAGCGGCGTTTAGTAAGCATGGGGATTTTAGTTAAAATTTTATTAAAATTAGTAAAAGCATTATTCAAATAGTATTAATTAAAATATTAAATTTTTATTGAACCCTATAGTATAGATTCTACAATAAAAGTTTTAAAATTTATTTAATGTTTTAAAATAACTCTTATTATTTTGTATTGAAATTTTGACAAACTATTAAACTTGTTTTTCACTTATTACTTAACTGTGAACTTTGGAGTTTTTTCTATAGTTTTCTACAAAGCAGTATAAGGCGAATATATTTGAATTTGAAATTTATTAAAATATTAAAACATATGTTAAATAGAGTAATCTTGAAAATGTTCAGAAAAAACTCCAAAGTTCACAGCTAACTTATTACTATGCATTCAAAGTCTAGAGTATTTTCAGAAATATGCTCTTGCTTACCTTTATGCTTACTAAACGCCGCTTCTAACAATTAAGATATTTATCTTGCTCACAAAGTTAAGAAAAATTATTACTATTGTTAAATCAGTTGAAAGAACTAAAAATTATCTATAAAGATTTTAGCCGCCAATGGGGGTGTTAATGGGGTTTTCTGGCTAAAATGCTAATATATACTGTAACATAATTGCTTTTTAATGGATAGATAAAAGTGATAAAAATTAATTAAATTAACTAAAAACATACTTTGTGTTCAAAAAATATATAAGTAGAACATTTTGAGTCAAATTAAAAGTGTTTTACCGCCAATAAATATAACAGTTTTTATTAATAAAATTATAATATTAGATTTTCTTATAAAATAACAGTAAAATGCTTGTATTTTGACCCAAAATGTCACAGTTTTATTTCTTTTGTTTGTAAAGTAAATTTTTAGTTATATTTAAATATTTTTATAATATCAATTTACCATTTAAAAATGCAATTATGTTACAGTTTATATTAACATTTTAGCCAATAAAAACTCTTAACACTTCGTTGGCAGCTAAAACTTTTATAGATAGTCTTTATTTCCTTCAAATAATTCAACAATAGTAATAAATTTTCTTAACTCAGTGAGCAAGATAAATATCTTAATTGTAAGTTATAACCGGAATTCGTTTTATATGACTAGAACTTAACATATAATTCATTATTATTTTTAGCTCCTGTTTGCTATGAACAGATACTTATTATAATTGGGTTTGTTATAATGGGGCTGGAATGTACAAAAATACATAAATGACGTAAATTAAATATTTAATAAAATTTATGTTTATATCAAATTTACTGTTTGTAAACCTAAATAATTAAAAAATAATTTTTTTCTAAGAGATTGAGAAGATCGGTTAATTCAGGGGGATTAGGGAAGGGAGTATTTTTTGTAGACCAAATGCTAGAAAGATAAATGCCAATTTTTAAAATCAAGATGATTTTTGGCTGATCCCACTCTCCTTTTCAATCTCTGTTCCTAAACCTATATTTAGAATTCATATCTCTTTTTAAATATTCAATTTAGTAGTAAATTCAAAACGAAAAATTATTTGAAAAAAGCAAATGCTAAAATTATTTACGTTTTAAACAAAAAGAACCAAGTTATTTTAATATAAACTTTCTTAAAGTTTTAACAAAATTAAAATTTTTCAATTTAAAAAATATCTAAAATTTATTTACATTTAAGATTGAAAGTATATTTTATATTATTATTAAGTAAATATAATTATGTTAAAAATAAAAAGTTGTGTTTTTTGTAACAATATTAAATATGTTAACAATTTACAATATATATATTTTTTTTAATTAGTTTTTTAATTTATTTTTTAAAATACTGTAATTTACGGATATTATTAACATGTTGCAATATTATCAATATTTGTTTATTTAAAAATTAAAATATATATATAATTTGCTAATTAGTAATTAATTATTAATTATTAATTAGCACTTTTTTGTCTATTTAATTAAAATAATTATAATAATGAATAAATTACTATAGGTAAATAATTCTAATATTTTGTATATTTTGTTATATTATTTGCTAATTAAAAATTTTGGCTCATTTTCTACTCCAAAAAATATTAATGAGTATTCAAAGCACTAATATTTGTGTTCTATTAATAACATTATTTCAATTATTAATTACATAACTAATAATTAATACAAAATAAAGCATTTGTTGTAAATATTTATTATATAAAAATTCTCAAATTATTTTCTTAATAATAATTTAATTTTTTTTAACGTAATCTAAATTATATATAATCTAAAAATTTTCAATTTCTAAAATCTTAAGCTTAAAAATACTTGAAATCATTTTTAAAATACTTATTATTTATAGTTTATGTCTAAACTTAAAGTTTATATAAATTTTCTAAATGTTTCTTTAATAGCATAAACTAAATTTAAGTGCAAGCTAAATTTATTGGCTTTTTGAAATTTTGCGACTAAAATTTTTTAATAAAAATAATATTAACTTTTATTGATTTTTTTATTTACACAAAATTTAATTATATTTTTGTTTTAGCTGACAATGACTGTCAAAACTAATCTAAATATTAAGAAATTTTTGTTTTGTTTTTATTAAGACATTCGTATCTAAGACTACTAAACACTAATGTCTTTGTTTAGAGAGACCTAAAACACAAAAACTCAGTCAAACTGTAGATTATTATCGGATTTTTTTTATTTGTTATATGTTTTGCAATATTTCTATTTATGGAAATTATTTTCAAGATTAATAACTCAGGATATACTGTATATACAGTATATGAATACAAATATAATAAAATTTAATTTGTTTTTAAACTAAGTAGATTTTATTCCTACCCATACTTTGCATTTGAGCTAATATTATATTATTAATAAATTCTAGACTTATTAACAAAAACGATTTCATAACTTTTTGAATAACATTAACATTTAATAATCTTAGATTATTATTAAACAATCAAGCCATTTTTATTTCTATAATTTAAATATTGTGCAAGTTAATCTACTTAACATAATATTTAAACGTAACTTAGCATAAAATATATAATTTTAATTAATTAGCTAGATGCAAATATTTAGAAATTTTGCTAAATCTATTTCAACATATTGATATAAATTGGTTTAAATTAAATTAGTTGATATAAATAGATGTTAGCTTAGTTAATTTTAGTTTAAATCCGGTTTAAGTTCAGCTAATTTAGATTAGATTGCATTATAATTATGCAAGTTTATAAGCATTAAAAATATCCTTGCTATAATTTACTCTATAATTTTTGGCAAATTATATTTTAACTAAATTGAAGTTGGCAAAATTAATTGCTATATTAATTTAAGTGCAAAAATTTAAGAAATTTCTTTAGGTAAAAATTTTTTAACCTAAAGTTATCATCAGAATCAGTTACAAAGTAATTAATTTTGTAATAACCAGTGCCCGGAACTAAAGGAAAAAATGCGATTTAAAAGGAATTACTGGAAGGTTATTATGAACTGAAGCAAGAATTCAATGGATATGGAGTTAAAGGTAAAGATGGTATTGGAAGTATAACTTCTTATAAAGTTTAAGTATAAGTTTAGGTTTGGATTTGAGTTTATGTTTGAATTTTGTAGCTATATATGAATACATATTTCGCATATAGTATAAACCCAAATAGAACTAAGTATTTTCATTATTATAGTTTGTAATTATTTCTAAATATATATCTTTAACAGGGATCGAGAAGGGGGGGGGATCAGGCAAAAATCCCCCCCTAATTTTGAAAATTTGGATTTATCCCCCCCCTAGCATTTGGTCCGAGAAAAGGTACCCCCCCTCGACGTTTTGCTGGCC
>JAQFXP010000460.1:0-29802 GCA_034693685.1 Belba bartosi | reverse complement strand
CCGCCGGAGCAGACAAGGGAATCCCTTCGGGGCCTTTAGAAGTGAATCGCCCCAAGAGATATCACCCGACGCTTACAAAACATAGTTTTCAAGCTTGAAATACTGTACTGTACAGTACATTCTTTACGAATTCAAACCACAGGTGATTTTCTTTCAAATATATTCAAAAGACATTTATATTCAGGCCAGTCGTCCAATAGCTCGACCGTTTCTACACAACAATTAACATTGTTTTTGATTTTTAGTTTGTGTTTGTGTGGGAGTACTCGAAAAGTACAGTAATTTGTAATTATCTAATAATTAAATTTCTGTAAACAAGAGTTCATTTAAATTTCCAGTATATCTTAATTGATACGATTTTTCGGAATAATAGCTTTCAAACGACCTTGTCTCAATCCTATCTTTAAATCAACATTACATTTATTGGATTGTTAAAAGTATATTTTATCTTTTTTCATTTGTTTTTTTAATTTTATAAAATTTTTATTTTGTATTCACTTTTTATTTGACTACAGTTTATATTTAATGTATTTATATTTTGGGGCAATTCAGTCAAACTCAGCCACAAAAACCTTATTATTATCCCATTTATTATACAAACGTTAATAAATTCAGAATTTTAAAACCATTTTTTAATTTGACAAAATTGCATGCTAAAAAGAATCAACAACAAAAATTAAATGTTTTCTAATTAGAGTTTCTTAAATTAAAAAATTAAAATTAACATTAAGCAAACCAGTTCATATAAGTTTTATTTTATTTTAAACAGTATTTTTTAGATTTATTACAAAAATAACTTTGGCTATACATATAACAAATATAAATATTGCTTACAAAATTTAACAAGAAATAATAAAACAGTATAGTCAAATGCAAATAGTCAATTTGAGAAAATAACAGCAATTAAAAAAAATTAATTTAACAAAAAGAAAAGTGTTGTTGCAAAAACTATAAATCATAAATTTTAAATTTCCTAATTAACACAATAATTAATTTTAATTAACAAATAAAAATTCGCAAATAATATAGGTTTGTATTCTTTAAAAATTTTCTTGATTAATAAGTTTGTAAATAATTAAGTTTAACGATAATACTTAAATTTTAAAAATATAATTATAAAGTTGCAGAGATTTGCCAAGATTGAGCAAATCAAAGGATATTTAAGCTAAACTTATAAAGTAAAGCATTAAAAAAAGCTTATTTAAAATAAATAAAATATTTATTAATATACTTAAAAAATGAATTAAATAGTTTATATTACAATATTAGTATAATATACAACTAAATCATTAATATTATTAAATCAAGCTATTCAAAAAAATTTTTTTAATTAAAATGCTTTAACGGTAATAAAAAATTTAATTGCACTGTAAACAATTATGAAATGTTGAATTGTGACAAGCAACAATTTTAAGAGTACTTAATAATCAATAATAATATGGTTTATTTTAAATAATCATAAATATATTTTATAAATAATTATAGTTACTTTTAAATAAATATTAAAATAACTATTTAAACTTTTGAGAGCTTTAAAGAACAGGAAGTGATTAGTCTATTATTATGTAATTTTAATTCTAAATTATTCTAAATTGTATTATAATATTAAAACGTGATATAACGCCCTCTCAATTGCCAACAAAATTGTAGCAAATTTTAAGTAAATTTTTTTTTAAAATTATTTTTTACAAAATAAATAAAAGTACATTTTTATAATATCATTTAATTGTAATTGCTACTAATGTAAACTAAAAATTTTAAATTATTTATCTTGTTAGCAACATTTGCAAATAAAAATTAATTTTTTTTGTATTGCATTTGCGGTCAAATAATTTGCAAAAATTGTTTTATACAAAATTTTCTTATTTCTTGTATAAAAAAAATTAATACAATATTTTTCCTAAATTTAATAATTTGCATAAAATGTTTTTTATACAAATTATTTTATAATGAGTATTATTATTAAATAATGATTTCCTGTTTATAAAAATATTTACCTTTGAAAATAATGTCAAAAAAAATATTTTATATTTTTTAATAATATATTGTAAATATATTTTAAAAATGGTTTAGAGCATTGATTTTAAAATTTTTCATATTAAAATAAAATTTATTGTCTAAATATTATTTTAATTAGTTAATCCTATATAATACATTTTAAAAATTAATATATCTAATATTAAAAATAATTAATTTAATAATTTTTATAGCAAAAAATTAAAAGTTAATTTAAACAAAATTAGATACATATTATATAAGTCAGTATACTAATTGTTATTTATTTGCTATTTTATTTAGAATTAATTGATTATTTTTTGTACTAAATGCACTTTATCAATTACAATCATACTGTACATACTAAGAATAAAATTTAATTGTCAAGTATGAAATAATGCAAGCTTTTTTCAATTTGTTCATAAACTCGTTTTTGTATTTGAAAACATTAAACTTAAAAATTCTAAAAAAGTTTTGTATTTGAACTAAAGTTTAATAATTTCTAATCAATTTATAATGAATTTTATTAACCATTCATATAAAGGCATACCTGTGCTGCTAAAAATTAGAAATTTTATTAATTATATTGTTAGCATCTATGATTATAATTAATCTGGTACATTTAATAATTAAAATTTAATAAATCTTGTAAAACTTAAATCCAAAAAAAAACATTTGCTTTGTTTGAGTCATATTATATTTTATTTTTGTTAGTTTTTTATTCTTGCTTATTAAAATTTAGAGGTTATGATGAACAACCACTCCTTTCGGACATTACTGAACTGAAAAAATAAAATAAATCAAAAATAAACAAAAAAGTGATAAACTTTCAGATTAAGTAATTTCATATAAAAAGTTGAAAATATATACTTATTTTCTTGATTTTTCTTCACAAATGATTCACTCGAATGAAAAAGATTTATAGCTTTTAAGTGCAGTAATTAGAGCACAAATTGCAAAGTTGAGAATGAGGGGGAGTAGGGGGAGCAGTGCTAGAATACTATCTAACTTGATCAATTTGCAAAGGAATTCTTATAAGTTTAAATTGAACAAGATGTTTTAAAATATTTTTGTAATTAACAATAATTTAAATATCTAAATTAAATTACAAAATTACAAATTAGTTAAACAAGATGATAACTTATAGATAACAAGAAATAAAGTTACTATAAAACTTCAAAATCAATCTGTCAACCCTTCAAATTGGTCTATCCTTTCAACTTGATACATTGTGAAAATGATTTGTCAATTATATAATTTTTTTAAAGTTGATTGTGTGAACAAATCATTCAATTATTTATTTATTTAATTTTTTTAATTATATTACTCAATGTTTAGACTATTTTAAAAAAGTGGCCGAATTTTTCCGTTTTGTCACAGAATTGTGACTTTAATTAATTGTTTTAACATTTGATATATTATTTAACAATATTATTTAGAAAAAACATTTGAAATTTTTAGAAGCAATTAATGCATTAGATATAATGTGTTTTGGGTCAAAATATAATTTAAATAAAAATTAGAATACGATATAGAGTATAATATTTGCACGGTAGTGTCTAATTATCAACGTGTAATTTTTAATTGGATTTTAAATTTTAATTGCTTTGAAATTTAGGTAAAAATATTTTTATATTTAAAAATCAGAACTAAATTTTTAAAATTCTAGAATTGATTGCTTTCTAACCGCTCTTAAAGTAGAACTTTTCAAACTATAAAATAACAATTTTTTTACATAATTAAGTTTCTCAAACTTTTCGTTTTAGATAAAAATATTGTTTTTTAATTAGGAATTTGTTAATAAGTTTATTCTAAAAGTTATGTTAGTTTATTAAACTGTTTTTAAGGTCAAACACAAATTTATAAGTTTATAAGTGAGAGAAAAATATAAAATAAAGATAAGTATCGAAGAAAGAGCAGGAGAGAGCAGGAGAGAGCAGGAGAGAGAAAGAGCAAGAGAGAGAGAGAGAGAGAGAGAGAGAGAGAGAGAGAGAGAGCAGGGAAAGAGAGAGAGCAGGGAGGGAGAGAGCAGGAGAGAGAGAGCAGGGAATAGAGAGAGCAGGAGAGAGAGAGAGAGAGAGAGCGAGAGAGAGAAGGAAAGAAACCGATAGAGAGGTAGATTGGGTTGGCTTCAACTATGGGCGCAATTGAAGTCACTGTTGATGTCGTTCCAAATCCATCGCTTAATAAATGTTTCAATAATTTTCTTAACGAAAAGAGAATTTTATTTTTGAAATCATCCCAAAGCCAAATGTGATTTAATAATAATAAGAATGAGAATAATAATAGTTTTCTAATTTCTCTATAATCTAATTTCGAGTATATTTTATGAGATTTTTTACTTATCATTAAAAATAAATCTGTATTTTTCAAAATCGAATCAATGCTTTGCAATGCTTTGCTTTTCTATGTTAGTCCTCATTCATAGATATTAACGACTTATTTATGGACTTTTTATTATATGTTTATCAAATAATTATTTATTGTTTAATTCCGTTATTTAATGGCTATTAGAGAAAACTATTTTTGCTCTAAAATCTCGTAAGTATTTCATTAAATAAGATGAATAGTTGACATAAGAGCCGCTCCTAAAATATTTTTACTTTATTCCTCGTCTAATAAATTTCTTTAGATTAACTAAAATACAATTTTTTAGGACATAAAAGTAATAAAATTAATTTCAATTTTTGTTTTGGGTTTAATAAACCGGTGGAATAAGTGGAACAGTCTTTCGAATATTATTACGAAATTCATTGAAAAACTTTTTATTTATATGGAAATGGAAATCCAATTCTGATTTTGAAACTATCATTACTTTAAGTTTTGATTATTTTGAGATATTAGACATTAAACGTGTTTTGAAACGTTTGAGATAAACTAAAATAAAGATGCGCAAGGTAAACACTCTTAATGAAACAAATTCTATTTTTATATATTTGAAAAGTTTTTAAAACTTTGTTTTAATTACTTTAATTTAATTTAATTAATTAAAATTTGTAATAAAAATACTTTTAAAAGAATTTTTTGCGATTTTATAGAGTAGCATTCTAAAAACCATTACATTTTTGCTGTTGACTATTTCTTGTTAATTAGCTAATTTAGCCGTCAAGTCATCAATAGGTCAGCTGTAAAAATATTTAATGCAATAAAAAAGACATTTACTCTTTTTTAAGACTCTTAACCTTGAACAAATTAATTAGGGCATATTAATAAAAAAAATTCTCTAGTTTTGGTTTAAATATTTATTTATTTTTCAATTATTATTTATATTTTTAGAATATTTATGTTTTTAAATATTTTAATTAGCAAAAATAAAAATTATAATTAAAAAATAAATAGCAACATTTTATTTAAATATTTAGAGCAGAATCCTTTAAATAATTTATTTTTGTTTATAACTTTTGTTGTTTTATAAATAGATATTTACAAAACTGAGAACAAAAGTCATTTTTACTTATTGACAATGTTTTTTAATAAGTAAAAAAGTATTAATTATAAGAATATTACAAAAAATCTTTAATAAAAAGACAACTAAAGGACAAATTTTAAAACCAAAAAAAGAAATTTTGTTAAATCTAAACCAAATGATATTTCAAAATTTGCTATCAAGGCTTAACAGGTGTGGTATTATTAAGTATTAACATTAAGATCTGTTTGAAATTACATATTTTTTTTATGTAAATCAAACTTCAGAATCAGTGATTGATCTAAACCAATCAAAATGTTATTTGCAATTGATACAATTTATTAACTAAACAGATTAGATTTTTTAAAATTAATTAACTTTATATAATATTAATTTAAATAAAATGCTTTTTTAATGTTTTTCTTTAAATTTTTACTTGTTTTAACTTAAGACAAAAAAAATTTAAAAATATCATACATTGTATAAAAACAAAATATAATTTTAATTTTTAAACTCTTCATTCATCTAATGACGTAAATTAATAATAAATACAAATACAGTATAACTTCTGTTTATATTTGTATTCAATTAACTCCAATACAAATAATAAGTTTATTGACACCAATGAAGACAATTACCGGTAAATCTCAAACCGTTTATTGTGTTGATTCTGATTAATGTATATAAAGAAACATAAAATAAAACTGTTATATCGATTATGTTAGGGAATGGGAGGATATACATAATTTTCGAGCTAAGCCTTAAACGTTATTTGATTATTATTGAATAATTAGTCATTAATTTGAATAAATTTGTTTAAAAATTAGTTACTGCATATTTTAACGAAATTTGTCTAAATCCGGTTAAATTTGTTGAAATGCGGATTACCAATTTACATTTTACTATTTAGTAATGGTATGAAAAAAGTATTTTTAAATCCTATCCAAACTCTGCAATTATAATCGAGTCTCCCTCTCCCAGTTCCTCTCCCAGTCCCTGGTTTGTAACCAAACTTATCTGTTGAGTGAAAAACTTCCGCAAAGAGTTGTTTAGGTAAACTATTTAAGCGATTTTTTTGCTTAACCTCATATTTCTGATCAACTTTTTTCTTCATAGACTTCGAAATAAAATTCTCACAAATTTTGAAATTAATGTCTTTCGAGAGAGACTTCCAATACAAGAGACAATTCTAATTGATTTACACTCAGTTGGGGTGTAATTGATGTTTGAGTGATTCAAATCAAATAAAAGGCATAGAGGGGTAGGGAAGGAACGGATCGTAAAAAAGTTTGAGCTCTGAAGCACCAAAACCTGTATTCAGACTCAATTCGATGAGAAACAACTCTTTTGACGGTTAAGACTTCAAATTAAAATCTTTTCTTCATTTTATATTTTAATTGATTTCATCGTTTGTTTCACTAAAACGAGCGAACAGTCGAACAGTCGGTAATGGCATGAATGCCGATTTGCTCAGTTTGCTAAACCAGTTCAGTTGTTCACTCGTTTCGACTCAATACAAATTGAATTGAATTTTAAAAACATAATAATCTGAATAACTTATAAAAAGATGAAAATAATTTTTTTCATCGCAATCAGGCTTTTTGGTGAACATTTCAAACTTGACTCTCAATTATGTTCTTTCAGACGTTTTTATGTCATTAATGGCAGGAAATGCTAAATAACTGAAACATTTTGTTACTAATTATTATCATTTTAGAAGAGAAAAAACTCGAATTGATATTCATTTAATGAAATACTCAAAACTTTGATTAAAACTACAATTGTTTGCAAAAAAAGCATTAATTTACTCTAAACTAGAGGTTGAATACCTTTGGCTGAAAATGGATGCAATAAAAAAAATTATTGACATTTAAAATACAAATTTGAGAACTTTTGAAAAATTTACTGACGACAAGCCTTGTAATAAAATTTTGATTTCGTGCAATGTTTTAATGAATTTTAATATATTTTATAATAAAAACTATCTTAAAAACAAATTATATAAAAAAAATATCCGACTTAATGTGAACTTTAAAATTGTCGCTTTAAAATATTTAAACGTTGGGATAAAACTGGAATGGAATGCATAAATTATTAGCATCTTTATATTTTGTTTGTAAGGAAGTTTAGAAGAGATTATTTTATTTAAATTAAGCAATAGCTTATCGAATTAGAATCTGATATAAATCAAATTAAAAAAATGATTGCATCGTAAACAAGTCACATTTTATTTACATTTTTATATTTAAATTAGAAGATTTGGTTGTATAAATTTAACACTAAAACTGTTCAATTTTAATAGTATTTAAAGTTATTATTTCAAAATCGAATAGTGACTGGCACCTTTAAAATTTATTTCAAATTAGTACATTATTTGTCTGCAACTATTAAAGTTCATTAGGAACAATGCTAACTATTAGTAAGCTATTTGATTGATTTATTTTTAGTAAATATTTTATATTGTTAATTTTAAAAATAATAAGTTATATCTATATTTATTAATATTTAATTGCAAATATTTTATAAATATTAGCATTACTGAATTAATATTTAGCTATGCTACTAACTTGTAAGACAAAATTAGTAAACTTAGTAGATATGTCAAACAAGTTAACGTTATTTAAAAACTTGTACAAAATTATATAATTAGATATATTCTTAATACATGTTATTACTCACCAATAAAAATCTTTACACGAATTAATAAAAATTGTGATAAAAATAAATTTTCAATTTATTATCAAAACATAATTTAACACAATTAGATTAAAAGTTAAAAAAATTGTTTGTAATTAAATACTAAATGATTTATTTTGTCGTTAAGTAAAATTTTGTTTTTAAACATAAAAATTAGTTAATAATTGTAAATATTAATCATTGAATATATTAAAGCACTACTACTGGTATTACTATCTTTAGGTTTTTTTACTAAATATTTATAGAATTTTTCAAAATTATAAAATAAATGTCAATAACTTATTGCTTCAAAATTTTCAATTAACTCCTTTTGGCGATTGAAGTGGTTTTATGTTTTGAAATAGAAACTTTAATTATTACTAAACATTCTTGTTTAATTATTTTATTTTATGATTCATAGGTTATGAAACTCTTAAAGTGGTCTCTCTTTCATCCATTAATTTAACAAAAGAATATTTTTACAAATTTGATAGACATTGACATAACTGTTAAATAAGAATAAATTCGATTTCATTCGAAGCATACATATCCTTATTCATTGATCTCTAGGATTATTGATCTCTAAAACGATTAATAGATAATTGTTATAAATCACATTAAGTTATGATATGATATGATAGGAATACTGAGTATTAGACGTAGAGAGTATAGACGAATAGTTGCAAACAATTTGCAATTTTATAGCATATCATAATATACCTGTAAATGCATTAGTTTGTATGCTTTGACTCGGCTTTAGAACCTCTTATAGTAAATGAGTGGAAGAGACGTAAAAAATGAGTTCCAAAGAGTCAATGAAGTGAATGGTATGAGTGGTACTCGAGAACTGCCTTAACTCGAAACTCCTCCCAGTGTTGGCGTTGGAGCAAAACTGCAAAACTTTTTAAACAACATTAAACAAGAATTTTGGAATCTGTTTTAGTTGTTTTATGTCTGGTTTCGAGTGAAGTAGATGTGAGCCGAGAGTCAGGCATTGGTTTTGCAAATTGCAAACAATTGTTGTTTAGTTTGTCGACACAAAGTCAGGTCAGTGTTCAGTGTTTGCTGTAATCGTAACGTTTGAGTGAACCCAAACTCCAAACTTAATGCCAGAAACTATGGCTTTCAAGCGAAAGGATGTAAAGAAGGCCTCCTATTATGTCTGGTTTCTGGGGGCCAAGGAGTCGAAGGGTCTGCGCGGGGATGAGTATGTCGTGCCTGTGCTCACCTTCCTTATCGACAAAGAGCGACAACTGGAACCGTCTAAAGTGACTCTTCAGGTGAGCAACAAAGGCATCAAAATAGTGCAAACCCTGATTGTGCCAAAAAGGAGTGGCGGTCTTGTCGGTCAGCACAAGACCCCCAATATGTTCAGCACTAGTACTTCACCAAAGACTGAACAAATCAAACATATGATACCCCATCACTCAATTACTTGGGTGACTCAGGAGGAGGACATCATTTGTTGCATACTTCTCATCTACAACCCGGTGACCAAATGTCCGGTGCACGTGCACGCCTACCGGTGCGACTCCATAGAGACGGCAACCACTTTGAAAAATCAGTTACAGATTCTGATCGATAGACCAGAAAATCAGAAGAAATTTCGTGAAATTGAGATGCGTTTGGCCGCCAAAGGCCTTATGCCTAACACTAGTCCTGTACCGCCGGGACTCGATTTTATGCCTCCTCTCAGAAAAACTCTCAATTCTGACGGCCGGAGCACTCGAACTGAAGGCTCAGACAATTCGGATGAGTCGTTGGGCTCTTCATATTTGGGATATACTAATAGTCGAAAAGAAGTGCAAAACTCAGTCTTCAAAAGCAAATTGAATCGAAGTCACTCAACAGTGAATAATAGCAATACTAATGACTCGAACATTAATAACAGTAATCCGATCGGCAGTAATGAACGCGTTTCCACACTCTATGAATCCCTGGCCGCCGAGTTCAGGGCCAAACTCGGGAACCCCAAAACTGGACCTATTCTTCTGCCACCGCGTGATTACGACACCATTAGTCGAAAACGAGGAAAACTCGAAGGCATTGAATATCGAAAGAGCACTAACACACAAATTGTCGGCCCTTCCAGTCCCACCACTCCTCACACCACTAAGAGTCCTCTGACGCGCTCCGAGTCATCCGTCGCCCGACCTCTAGTTCGCAGGTCTTTCTATTTGGATAGAATTGAATGACTTTTATATATAGTTTTAGCCTTTTTTTATATTTAATTTCAGTTATATTTAGTCCAATTAATTAAAATTTTATATCTCATTAAATTAATGCAAATTTTCATTATAAAAATTAATTTAAATTTGTTTAATCTCTTGTTTTTCTTGTTTGTATTTAATTAAATTAATCATTTTTAGTGATATCTTACAGTAAAACTAATGCATTATATCTGTAAAGAAACAGTAAAATAATTTAACTATTTAAGTGATAATTAAGTATAGCTTTGACTTGAATTTAATGGTTAGACCAATGACTTCGATGTAATCTCAAAAATTACGAGATTTTGAAAATATGCCTAAAAATCCATTACTAAAGAGAATTAATTTAATATCGAAAAAAAACAGCGAAAATAATTCCTGAGAAAAAGGAAAATCGCAGAAAAATAATCGCAAATAAAAATATTCTCATTATTTACCAAAAGTCAAATACATTGGTTGATATGTCGAAACAGAGTTCCCGTATATTTAAATTCTAATAAAAAAATATTTTATTTCAGATTTTTCTATTTTTAAAATAATTTTTTTCTCATTTGCTTTTCGACTATATCTTGTTATTTATGTTTTTGGTATTAAATAAGTGTATATTAAACTAAACACTATTTGAAAGGAAAAAATAAGGTATTATTTTCAGACTATCATTGGATGTGAACTCTGTATTCAAATGCTTGTGCATTCATATCGTGATTCGGAAACAAATACATATTGTATTCAAAACATTTGATTTCAATTAGAATACAGTATATATAGAAAAACTAGAAGAGGAGGAAATTGGCATTTGGTAAAAAAAGAATTTTAACATGCAAATGCATAGCGCTGTTAGAAAAACAGGTACTTCAAGTACTTGAATTACGGGTACCTGTGCTGCAAGACATGGCAATAAAAATCAAAATAATTCAAGTATGGGATCTATGGATCAAATACTCCAACTTTTTTTGCTATAAATTGAACTATCAGTAGAAAAAATGAACTCAAACTTCAAAGACATTTCGACCCAATATTACTCCAAATTATTCAAATGGTTTAGTTTTTATTCATTTTGACTTTTTATTGCTTATAATTTTCTGAACTCTTTTATCAGTTTTATTAATCAAAAGAAATTATGAAATCAGAGAAAACGAAGAAAAACAAACTCTTAATTAATCGATAACATAGTTATTAACCAAACATTAATTTTGTTGTAATTCTTTGCTATCAATTGAATGATAAGAAAAGTATTTCTGTGTTTATTAATATAGAAACTTAATATTTAATTAAACATTAAATTAATTTGTAATTTTGGTTTTGATTTACAAGTAAAACATTTTGGTTTTTTGGCTTACATTCAGAATATTTAAATAATAATACATTTATATAAAAACTAATTAAAGTAACTAAACAACTATTTTCACAAATGAATACTACAATATTTTGAATGTATTAAATTAAATTAGAATTGTACAAATTTATTTATTTCAAATTTAATTTAATAAGATTTTCTATTTAACAAAACATTTACAAAAATAATTTTGTAAACAAAATTTGAATTAATTCCGAATGACTAATAATTTGATTTACATTAGAAAATAATTAGTTAATTAGCAAAAACTTATTTATGAACACATCACGACTCACTTCATAGAATTATTCATAAAGTCTAATAACTTTAATTCAAAACTTCCCATACATTGCAATATTAAATTCATTCTTACAATGTATATCTCATTTATATATATTTTTATTTATATTTATATATAATATATGTATATATTTAACTTAATAGATATTCACGATTTTCTATTTGGTTTTTTAGAACTATATTTCACTGCAATTAGAATTTCAAATTAATTGAAATGCATAGAAAGATAATATAATGCATATAAGATAAATAAAATAAATATAACAATTAAATATTTTTGCTTAGATATTGCTAGAATTGGCAAGAAACTATTTTTATAAAAAAAAACTGTTAGCCAATAAAATTACCATAAATACACTTGGGGTGACTTTTTGTTCTTTATATATGAGGTAAGATATTTTAAGCTAATTTATTGGTCAATACTAATTTGGCCGAGTTTGTATTTAAGCCAAATAATTTAACAATTAATGCAAATTAAATGATTATTATGTTTTGCGTTACAGTTCGCTACGTTTACATTTGGAGCTGAAAACAATTGTTTGAAATCAAAATTACTAATTAAATTGTAACTTATTGTATAAAATTATTTGTTTTATTGACTCAATCAAAGTCCAAGTTTTATGTTTTGCCACAATCAGTTCAATATACAATAAAGAATCATTTCTATATTATATATTTATAATATTTATTATATAAAATATATTATATATTTCAAATTCTATACAATGAGACATTCTATACCTGCATAAAACATTTAATGTGCAAAATAATGTATAATAATGTATATTACAAATGACTTTGTTGCATTTGCCCATACTAATTTGTTTAGTACAAGTATTAAATTAATAATTTATAAGCTATACCCGGATTATATCAAGTTATTAACAAAATCATTGATTGATTTTTATAAATTTAAAAGTTCTATTATGTTAGTATAGTATTATTTATAACTCTTTTAAGATAACGCTTAAATAACATAAATATCTATCAATACATTAAAATATATTGAAAAAATAAATCCGTTTTATGAGTCTTAGACTGGCTTATAGTTTGTACTGATATATAGCTTATTAAAATTTATAACGTTTATAAACTTGCAAGTTTGAAAACTATTTTTAAAAACTAATATTATTTTAATTTATCTTTCAATTTATTTACATCAAACTTTATATAATAAATTGCAATTAGTTAATTTAAATATTTTTAAACTGCAAAATTTAAAATTAATAAAAACAAACTGTGTTGATGACAAAACTTTGTTTATATTTATTAATTTTAATTTTGTTATACAGACAGTTTCAAAAATGTGTAGCCAAAATTGAGGTAGTGCAAAAATGCGCACTCCAGACCAACTCATTTTACGGCTTTGTAAATCCGCCATTAAAATTTAAATAGCTGATGTCTTACAATTTAAAACGTAAAATTAAAAATGTACATCTAATAATAACTAAGTAAAACAATAAAGGTATGTTTTTACATGTTAAATTAATAAAATATTAAACCAATTATAATTTTAAAATTTATGTAATTATGTTTATTATAAAATAATAATTACAACTAGCTAAATTTTAAAGTTATAAAATTATGATTGCTTTAATTTTTTTTATTAATTTAACATGTAAAAAGCATATCTTTAATATTTAACATAATCATTATTGCATATACATTTTTAAATTTACATTTAAAATCGCAAAACATTAATTAATTAAATTTTAATTGCAGATTTTTTTAGCTGTAAAATTTTTTCGCTGGAGTGCTGGTATTTCTACTACCTCAATTTTGGCTACACATTTTTGAAACTGTCTGTAGTATTTAAAAAATGCAAATAAACTAAATATTAAATTTTTACATTAACTAATCAGAATATTCTTATTTAAAAAAATATTTAATGTAAAAATTAATAATATACTAATTTTTTTAAAATTTTATGTAAAGCTTTATTTAAAATAAAAATTTAAAAATATCTCAAAAACTGAATAAAATTAAATTATAAACAAATTATTATTTATTAAATTCGGCGCTAATTAGTTGAGTTATTATGAAAACCATAGCAATAGTCATAACAACGCATTGTTTTGATACTTAAGACGCGCTTTAATTTGTAAACAAATTTTTTAATCAGATTTTCATTGATTTTTACAGATAATACACTATTTTATATAAAAATGTTTTTATTCATTAATGTTTTAATTATTATTTTACATTCGTTTAATTTTGTTGTTAATAAAGCTGAAGATAATTATGAATTTGAAGCAAAAGAAAATCCGAGCGATAGTCAAACCGAACGGACTATTGGTATATAAAAACACAACAAAATAATTGATTTTGAATTAGATCTTTAGTTTATCGGCTTTTTGATCAATAAATTGCTATAAATAGTTTGATTAATACTTATTATTATATTAAAAGTTTGTTTTCAATTGGTTTGAATAGCAATAATCGGTTGTGGAGTCGGAGGCAGTTCTTCGGCTTATTTTCTGAACAGTTTATACAAAACGGATCAATCGATCGATATATCAATTGATTTGTTTGAGAAGAACGCGGAAATCGGCGGACGTTTGGCCACTCAAGTGATTAACGGCAAAGAGTACGAAACGGGCGGTTCTATTATCCACGACCGCAACCAATACGCCTCAGATCTGGTCAATAGATTCAGTTGAGTATTACACTCACGAGTCAGTGGTCACTCATTTCTCTTATTCTTAAATATTTTCTAATTTCAAAACTTAAGAACTTTCGAAACGAAAACTAATTTCTGATTCGGAAGAAAAACTTTGTTTATATAACGGAAAAAGTTTTGATTTTTGCGAAAGTTATTGGAATTTAGTGACATATTTCAAAATTTGGTTAAGATATGGCTTCGATGTCAACAAATTGCAGTCAAAAGTGTCTAAAATTATTGATAACTTTGATAAGTAGATAATTTTTGTTTAAATTTTTGTTAAAAATTGAATTTAAATCAACTTTTATGTCCAATATCTGCAGAATTTATAAATTACAAGAATATAACGTAAAGTTTGATTCAGTCGATGATCTTTTAGATGCAATGAGTCCTTCGGTTAACAATTTGACTAAAACTTTATATAAAGACTATTTAATTGATTCGGGATTTTCCAAGAAGTTCATCAATGAATTGGTTCAATCGATCGCTTTAGTCAATTACGGACAAGACGTCTCTATTCCGGCATTTGTTGGTTTGTGTTATAATAAATAGGAATTTATTATATAATAATAAGAAATAACCACTTTTTGTCTAAACTGTGGCCAATAGGTTGTGTGTCTTTTGCCGGCACCGGCTCTCAGTTGTGGAGCATTAGAGGCGGAAATAAACAATTGCCGAAAAAATTAATTCAAAACTCAAACGCAAACCTATTATTGAACACTAAAGTAGATTCGGTCACATATTTGGGTCCAAATCAGTTTGAATTGACTTTTAGGGGAAAATCGGGGAAAGCCTTCACTAAGACTTATAGCGCTGTTATAATAGCGACGCCTTTGACTGAAAACCAAATAAATTTCGTTAACTTTACGGTAAATCTGAGCCAAACTATACCGAAACGCAAATATCACAGAACTGTCTCGACATTAGTCGCCGGAAAACTAAACAAAAAGTTTAAAGGAAGGGATGTATTGAGTGATAATAAAAGCAATTTTTTCACTTCAATCGGAAGAGTATATCCGGTCGACGACTCGATTGATGAGACAACTCCTGTCTATAAGGTGTTCAGTCCGACGGCACTCACAACCGAACAATTGGACAAAATATTCGATGAGATTCAAGTGGTTCGGATCAATGACTGGTACGCATACCCGGAATACGACAGCATTTCCCTACCATTGCCCAAATTTATTCTATATCCCGGCCTCTATCACCTCAACGCCATCGAATGGGCCGCCAGTGCTATCGAAATGAGTCTAATTGGGGGCAAAAATGCTGCACTTCTTGTATACAATCATTTGGGAGGAAAAACGTCAAATGTTTTCTCCGAAAGGACAACAAAAAAGCCTATAATTGATGAGTTGTGAAAATTTTAAATATTTTTATTCTATGATAATATGATAATATGATAATGCTCAAAATTTATTAGATTATAATTTTAGTCAATTTGTCGTAAATTATACACAAAAATCAAATTAAATTTTTTTTAATGATTTAACTTTTTAAGTTATTTTTATAATATAGTGTAAAGTATTTGAGAAACTTATAAAAAAATATCATTTTGTTTATAACTGAAAATATAAAAACATTTGACTTAAATCGAAATGAAAAGGTAATTATCAAGAATATTTTTTTTAATGATTAGATTCAGAATTTGTTAATTATTTAAAGTTTATTCGAAATCAAACACAAATTAAATTAGTTTTTGCCGAACCTTTGCCTCAAGTCCTGGACTTTTTGAAAGGAGTGATAACTCAAACATCGACTCAAATCCATGGAATGAATGAATTGAAACAATGGATAGACTTCTGTCGCACTCTTATAGTCCGGCGAACGAATCAATAGCTAATTCGAGAAAAACAATATTAAATAATTTGAATAATAGTTAAGATAAATGATTGAATTGAATACCAAAGTGTAATAATCGCAAACATATTCAGTGAAGACATTATTAGCGGCCATAGCGTCACAGTCTTGATATCCATTCGCTTTCATTTGATTCGAAACCAATTCCCAGAAATGCTTTATATACGAGACGTGACCGAACTCTTTGACTACAGTTTCCACACATTTGGCCAAAGCTTTGAACCAATTGATGTCGAATTGAGTCATTTTCTGCATTTTCCTCATTTTCGACCTATCGATGACTGACTTGTTTTCGAGTCTCTTCTGGTTCTCGAAGTCGGCATTCATTGAAACTAAGGCTAAGTTCGAACCAACGTTTTTGCGATTGAAAGCAAACTTTTTGCTATTTTTCTTATCAAACAATTGTCTCAAATCTCGAATTACATTAAATTCAGACAAACTTATTATGAATTTCATATCAAATGAATGGATTGGAAAAAATAATGGATTAATGAGATCCGCGGTATCGAAATCCGGACACTTGTCGAGTGTTTTCTTATACAAATCGAGAGCATTGATGAACCCGTCTCTGCATTTCTGTGGACACCAGTCGTCAAATCCATTGATAATCATTTGATCCGAAATTGTCTTCCATTTGGGATTTGAGATCCAATTGTTTTTGCCGTTTATTTCAAAACAATTTCTATTTATGTCCAATAAGTCCAACATTTGTCGAATGGCTTTGAAGTGTTTGAAGTAATATCTCATTCCTATCACCGATTTATTGTGGATTTCGACCACAAATGTCTTATAAGAGATAATCGGAGAACTCGAAGACTGTGTATATTTGTGACTCAATTCTAAGTCTAAATAATTGGTTGCATTTGAATGAGTTTTGCCAGAAGTTTGACCATTAGTTGACACACTTTCGGAACCAATTGAGTCGGCGAGTGTGTCGTCATTTAAATGAGTGGTCAGTTCTTCGGTTTCGACAACTTTTTCTTTATTAACATTTTTTTCTTTAGACTTATTAATCAAATTATTCAAATAGTTGTCAGTCTTTTGACACTTCTTCTCTGAAAACAAATTATTGAAAGTATTTTGAATTGAATTCAAATCACAACTAATCATATTGTCTGCGGAAGCACTCGATTCCTCTTTTGGCAACTCTTTGTCCGATTGAGTCATTAGTTTCAACTCTTTTTCGGTACAATTAGTATCCAATCCATCGCTCAATTGATTCGAGTCTTTTGGTTTGACTCTAATTCGCGACAAATTCTCAATAATCTGTTTATCGGTTGTAATCAAAACATATTCTTTGAAATCGATGTCAAATAACTGCGAATGGAATCGAAATCAAAGTTAAATCGAATTGAAATTAAAACAAAAATCAAGTTTTATATGAATGCAAACCTCAAACAAATGGGTTTCGATTGAAATGTTTTGTTTGGTTTGTCTAAGAATTTCATTGTAGACCGACTTAAATGTAATTATTTTGTAATCGCTATCAATAATAACACTGTATTTATCGTAATTCAAATCAACTAATATTTTGAATCGATTCGCCATTTCGACCGATTATTGTCTATTATTTTAAATCAATTTTAATCAAATGATAAGAAAATTACAAACAAGTGATTGAATTAAAGCATTCATTCAATCTATTATTGGCTTAAGTTTTGGCAATACTCTAATACTCTGTATATGAAGTGAAAACTTAAAATCTTATATCGAGTCAACCACTTCTCCCACTTCTCAGTTCTAACAAGTTGTTTGTCTCGTCTACCGGACAGTTCAGTCTATTATATGACGAGAGGGACAGTTAGTTCGATATAACAGTTGTTCGACAGTTCAACAGTTCGATAGTTTTCAATCTATTTAATATAAATTATGTATTTATTGCGAAATTATTTTAATTCAATTTAATCAAAAGTACTGATCAGTCAGTGATCATAAAATTTATCGAAACTAATGTAATGTACGAACGAATACAATATAACAGAAAATATCAAACTTTTTAAAATCTATCAAATAGTACGTAAAGACCATTATTTAAATCCCTTTCTTAAACAACCCTTTCTTTTCTCATGCTTTGGCTTAATTATCCCTTTGAGCTACAGTAGCTGTAACAGTATGAGTGCGTACCTTATCGTACTATAATAGTATCGATAATTTCGGTTATAATATTTGAGTCGAAACAATAGGTGCAGCCGTCGGGTCTGCAAATATGTGTATCTAATTATTGAACTTCTCTATATAAAAAGTTTACAGAAGTTTTGATTAGTTTAGTCATATTTACAACACTTTATCAAACTTTCATAAGTTATGCTTAGCTATAAACGGTAAAACTATTTTTCTGAAAAACTGATGAATAAATATAACATACAATCACTAAATACGCTTAGATTGGGTTACAAAAGGCCCAACCTTGAATTGGTTTGGGCTTGCAAATATTGTTTGGCGCCGTTTCTATTAATATAATGTGTCTGGCTAAAGTACTTCGGCCTTAAATCATAGAGCTTTTGTTTAATTAATTTTTTAAAATTATAATTACAGTCTTTAACAAATACTAAATTCAATAAAGCATAATTTTAAATTATAAAAAATTAGAAAGTTAAAATAAATAGAAAAGAATAGAAAGTTTGCAAAATTATGCACTACAATTTTACAAAATAATTTCTCTTGCATTTTCCTTTCATTTTCCCAACTTTTAATTTACTAGTTAGATTTTTTTATATTTCTATATATCTTTTTTTATCTATCAATAAGAGTATGTTATTTTGAATTGCGGCGAAACGGTCTATAAATTATTTAACATTTTGTAAAATTTCTATTTTCTATTGAAAATTGAATTTCAAAAATTTTTCTTTCCCCTTTCTAATTTTATAGATTTTTACTAATTTCCCCTTTTATTGTATTTAGTACTTGTTAAAGATTGTAATTATAAAAAATATAAGAAAAATAGTTTAGGAGAAAGCTTCATTGACGATGACCCAGGTCCTTCGCCATTAATTACAATCTTAATTTTTAAACCCTAAAAATTATTGGAATCGAATAAAATTTTAATTGAATAGAAATATTGTTAAGAGAAACAGATCTACTTTAACGGCTCTACTAATTATTCCAAATAAATGATAGCTTTAAAGCATAAAAAGTAATAATAATAATAATAATTAGTACCGGTAATAATTTATTATTAATACTGTAATTTGAGATTATTAAAATATTTAGGCATCTAATTGGCTTATTTTGTACAAATTGCTAAATTATAATTTGTATATTTCTTTATAGTGTTTCACATTTATATAAAATATTAAAAATTAATTAATTTCTTCTTAAAGTAACTTTTTTTTGCAAAAACAAAACAATTCAATAGATTCTAATCATTAGATTCTATATATTGTCAATTGATTTAATGAATCGCTTTATTTAATTTGAATTAATTTAAATTTATTTAAATAATTGATTTAAAACAAAATAATTTGAGAAATATGTTTAAAAATTTCAATCAAACATTGGTTCAGTAGAGGCCGTCGTCGTTGTAAGCCTTCCAGTCGTCGCGAGCAGTGGTCGCGTCATCTTTGCGACGTCGGGCGAACGCACAGTTGTCTCCCTTTATGTTCTTCTTAGCCTTCTTCGTGCGAACCCTCAAACCAGATCTCTTCCTCTCTTTCATAAGTTTTCCCTTAATTTCTTCAGAAGTGAAAGTCGTGGCAACCGATGAAACCGCTCTAAAACTCGACTCTTCCTCTTCCGACTCATTGTCTGCAGTGTCTCTCAATTTATTAGCATTTAAGCCATCGATTAGTTCTAATTGTTCTAAAGACTCAGATAAATTATTTTCGTTGGTTTCAGCACTCGTTTCGGGTTTAGGACAAGTGATTGGACTTTCAGTTCGAATCTGTTCTGTATTCGACTCAAACGTGTCATCACTTTCTTCTTCGATAGCATTTAGTTCTTCGATTTGATCTGAATTTTCTTTATCGATGACTTCAAAACAGGGAATAAATTCGGATTCAAAACCAAAACGTTTGGCGAAGAACTCGACAATACATTTGACGTCGCGATCGAAGTAGGTTTGCGCTGAAGAGTGAGATATGGATATCATTTGAGGAAAGTCTATCAAAACCGGTTCCAAAGACTCGGACTTTACTATTATATTAAACTCATTGAAGTCGCCGTGAATTACACCGAAATCATTGGCCAATCGTATGATTAGATTCATTAGCTTTTCGTAAAGTAATTCGATTTCTCTCTTCGATTCGATTTGATCTTTAGATAATTGGTTCAGAAGTATTCCATCGATTAGTTCCATAACAAGACAGTGACGATTGCAATCAATCGGTTCCGGAATCAAGATATGGTTGTCGTAGAGAAGTCGCATAAAAGCCATTTCCCGTTTGGCCGCCAATCGCGACAAATAAATCCAATTTGTTTTGGTTCCGCTCTTCTGGTAATCTCTTTTTGTGGACACAGTTCTAAAACAAGTTCTGCCCAATCGGTGGAATTTGACGGCAAAAGGCTTTCCGTTTGAATCACTTCCGACGTAAACATCGCTTTCCTTTCCGACCCCTATTTGGTTCCCAATACTCATTAAGACATTTCGATTCGATAGGACATTGAGGGCCAGAAAGTCATAGCCTTTGTATGTGAGGCGATAGCCATCGAATCGCTTCCCCCTCTCGTACGACAATAACTTATTTTGAGTTAATTTCAACAATACTTTCGAAACACTTCCGTTTCGAAGCGAAGATATGGAGTTAATGAGTGACTTCGGCACCAATTCGTGGTTTTTCATTCCCATCTCTACTGATGTCAGGACTCGTAACTCATCCGAAGTCATATATCGTATTAAACTTACGTCTAATTTAACCATTTTTATAGACTTTGTTCACAAATTAATTTAATTTACATTTAATTTAGTTTTCAATTAACACGTGTTTTAAATAAATAAACAAATTATATGTTTTTTAAACGTAGCCATAAAATGGGGACCGAATTGAAAGTTAGCTAATAGTTTGGAAAATAATTATTAAATTTTGTTAATTAATAAATAGACATAATCCAAACTTGTGTTAAATTTTTTTATTTTATTAAATGAGTTAAATTAATCTTGTTTAATCTGATTTTAAAATTCAAATCGTCTTTGAATTTGAGAATTAAAAATCAATAAATGTTTGCAATGAATGAATGAGCCCTTCATTCAAATGAATGCATTTTTGTGTTGTTTTGCAATTTCTTTGATTTTATTGTCTTATTAATTATTATTGATTTAATCGATTAATTGTAAGCATTACTCAAATTTAAACTTTTATTTAATTACATTTTGATAAAAATTTACATTTGTTTCACTAAATATAGATATCAGACACAAATAGGGAAACAATGGTTGAGACGAGTCGTCAGTTCAGTCTTCGCCACATAAAACACGAATCAAAACTAAATAACAGTTTGTATTCAATGCTTTTGGACCAGAATCTGGTGGATGTGATCCTCTCGTGCGATGGAACCAACATTAGAGCGCATCGACTCATCCTTTCGGCCAATTCTTCGTATTTCAAAACACTATTCGATTCTCTTGAGTCGAATAGATGTCAAATACCAATAATTATCTTAAAAGACGTTCTATTGTCTGACTTAAAGGCTATAATAGAGTTCATGTATAGGGGAGAGGTCTGCGTCGAAGAGAAGCAGTTGTCGTCAGTCCTCAAGAGTGCGGAACTGCTCAAAGTGTTCGGTTTGACTGAAGTTTGTCTCGCATTGCGATCTCGACTTAACAGTGAATCCGTGGACAACAACTCGTCTTCGGCTTCGGTTCCAACCGCTCAGAAGAGGTCACGAATTAACGACGGAATGAATCAAACGCCACAATCGAGTGATTTGTTTTCAAACCTAAGTAACGCTCGATTCGAGATAAGACCGACTCATTCGACAATCATTTCGCCGAACACTCAACCAAATCAACTACAGTTACCATCAGTTGTCTCGACGGCTAACACATCGAAGCCGATGACAGTTGTGAAGAATGTAATACTTCCAATGACTCAAATTCATAAGAAAACGGATACAATCGTTCAAAATGTGCCAAAAGTGACCACAACTTCCATCTCTGGTGCAAACACTCAACCAATAACTGCCTCTAATTCAGTCCAAAATAGTCCAACTCTTACGACAATGACTTTTGAAGGACAGAAGTCAAGTTCGACCGCAAGACAAACGCCAACAGTTCAGACATTTAGTCTGAATCGAGCGCTCAATACGTCGTGGACTCCAACCCAACTGACCTCAACTCAAATTCCAGTTCACATGCCTTCCGGTTCCAGAATTCATATCAAACAACCGATTGAACTACTCATTGACGACGAAACTCATGAGTCGACTAAATGCAGTGAAGACACCGACGAAGACATAGACATAAAACCTCCGATTTTTGAATTAAATCGAAAATTAAATCTTTCAAAAGAAGTCGCGATCTCTGACACCGAAAGTGATTCCTCTAAAAGAGATTCGGAAACAGATATTAATAAAAGTAAAGCCAAGACAACAAAGTCGGCGAAACCCGAAGCACCGAAACCGGTGTCTCGTTTATCGATAAAATCACGCACTTCTTCAACCAGTTCCCAGTCATCACTGCCATCACTGCCGCCTCCGCCCAGTTATCGAGTCGTACAAAGAAGTAGTTCCAGACTTTTGCGGAATATTATAAAACCGACGGCTTGTATGACATCTTCAGCGACGACATCAACAGCAAAAACCAAAGAAATGAAAGAAACCGAAGAAAAGGCAAAATCGAATTCGAATTCGAAAAATTCGAAACAAACGGTTCGACTAATCAAACAGAATATTCCGAAATCGGAAACGGATCTGATGTGTGGCTACGGCGAGTCGGGGCCAGAGATCGAGTGTCCGTCTTGTGGTGAGAAGTTCAATGACGAGACTAAGTGGAACGAACACATCGCTAGCGTCCATCTCATCACTTGAACATTTGAACATTTGAACATGCACATCTCTCAGTCACATTCCCATTCCATTTCCATTTCATACCTAATTCAGTACTTATTCTAAAAACAATTTTCGCTTCAATTTGACCTCAATTTTAATATTTAATTGAAATTATATTAATAACTATTAAATCATATTTCCATTAAATCCATTGATTTGAAAACAATTTTCTGAATAAAAACTTAATGTAATTTAATTTCATTGATCTTTGCATTAAAACATTAATTTAAATATTTGCGATTAGTTAACAAGATATTCATAAATTACTAAATAATTTGATAAATTCAAATGTTTAGATATTTGTTTGATATATCGCTTTATTACAACATTTTCCTCAATTACGAACTCATTTATTTGCAATGAAGTAAACGACTCTTACATTACATTACATTACGCGCAGAAAAATTGAAAACCTGTTGAGAATGGATTGGAATAATAGTTCTTAATTAACCCTAAATTGGCTCAAGGATTAGATTGGATTTAAATAAAACTTGAATTGAGACAAAATTGAAATTATTTACTCAAAACCAGATCTCGTGTTCAGATTCTGTTCAGATAACTTCAAAATTTATACATTTTTCTTCAAAATTATATTTTCAGACTAACAGCTATTATAGTTATAAATGAATGTTTGATAAAACATAAGTAGTAATAATAAGAATTAAAATGAATAAGATTAATTTTATATAAATTCTGTGTTTTATTATTTCTTAATTCAATTAACAGAAAATATAAACATATTTTTAATCTAAAATTTATTTGAAAACAATATAAAATATTGTATTATTCTGTTTTTGTTCAGATGTTTAATATTTGTTCTTAAAAAGTCTTAATAGAGAACTAAAGCATTCAATTAAGCTATCATTTAAGTCGGTTATCATATTTTGATGAATGCCTTAATTGTGTATTTGAATAGAAGTTAATGCGATTCGAGCCGTAAGTATTCTGACGCACAAAACAGTCTATATATCGAGTGAGCGATAGAAAGACTTTACTATTCTTACAGTTTATGATTAATATTAATGAGATTCAACAGATTAAAAAAAACTTTAAATTATAGTTTGATTTTTGCCAAAATGCTTATCTCAGAGAAAAACTATTCAATATTTTGGTAGATATTGAGAGAAATTAAGTTGTTTTATATGTTCTGTATATTAAGTGACCTAAATCTGTGTTAATGTTCGACTCAAACACTATAATATTTGCGAATATCTATTCTCAAACTCCAGAATTAAAATAGTTTTGAAAAAAAAGAAAAAATAAATAAATAAAACTATTTAAATAAAAGATAAGATTCCGGTTTATCTTCAGTTCCACAATCGATTCAATCTTTTTTATAAGAACTTGAATTTTTCATTTTTATTCTCCAAATATACAGTTAATAGCGTTTTATATACTTTAATGCCTTTTCGAAACAAGTGTTTCGGCAATGATTCAAGTGATTAGTCAATGATTAAATCAATTTTTCCATCACATTCGAGATCCATATAAATAAAAGTTTATTTTCAATTTGAATCTCTTATTTCAAAACATCATTATTTCGAAATTTAATTTCAAATAGTTTTCGAATTGAAAATACTTCACAACTTTTCATAATGAGTATTCATTGTATTGATAACATTGATTCATTGCATTTCAATAAATTTTTTCGATTTCAAGTATAGAAACAATTTTTTGTAATTGCTTTTTATGGACTTAATTATTGTATTTAAGCTTTTAATGGATTTTATATTAAATATGTGAAAATATTTAAATAACAAAACTTTAAAAACAATTATTTGGAAGGAATCCAAAAATTTCAAGACAAATTGTTAGAATTTTTAAACCTATCATGCACAATATTCAAGTTCAAGTTTGTCCATTCAGTAACTTATGCCAAACTAAGATTGTATGCATTTATTCAATTCTATCTTTTATTTAGTAAAAACATTTCAATATAAAATGAGTCGGCGCTCCCAATGCTCTCAAATGTTTTCCTATTTAAAACAATCTATCTCGATTCCTTTCATATCTCTATCCATTACTTAATCTAAACTTCATTTCTAATTCCAAAGTCGTCGACCTCTCCATTAAAACACTACCGAATCGTAAATATTTGGACAAAATTTTAAAGAAAAAGTTTTCTGAATTGAATTATTAGAAAAACTACTTCTGAGCCATCAATTCAAGCAATACAAGCAATACAAGCAATACTCTGTAGTACAGAGTCTGTACTGTATAGTACAACCAATACTGTATAACTAGTTATAAAATCATTAATTTCTATTCCTTCACACCTTTATTTAGAAAATATAACTTTAAAAAGTCTAAAAATAAACATCTTTTGTAATGCAAATTGTTTTTATATGAATACAAATTTCAATTTGTGTACAAAATATTAATATTTATTTAGTTTGTTATTGAGTCTATTGAAAGGACTGAAATGAAATGGTATTGTAGGTATGGTATGGTATGGAACAGAATGAGTGGATCTTTAGAATTCTAATGAGTTAGTGAACGAAGAACTCATTCGATAACAGTTATCAAAAATGCAAATGGATTTGATGTACAAAATTAAAATTACAAATAGAAACGACTATTTTTAAAAATAGTTTAAAACAGTACTGTTTAGAAACATCTTTAATGTTGGTTCGTGTAGAGCATTACTAACAAACAAAACTAAAAACAAATCTTATTCAACAGTTTGACCGATATTTAGTTCATTATCTTTAGCCGAAGACTAAACCGATTGTGTATTTTTCTCTATAAAGGATTGGCTTTTCACTCATTCCTCATACTTATACTACTATTTATATACAACTAAATTGGGAAAAATATGAATTTCTTTACTAACTTTTTTATATTCTTTTTATGTTTGTATAATAATTATAGATTTTATTAATGATTAAAATAAATTAGAAAAAATTGGGTGTTTTCTCATAGTGTTAGCAACAAAACTGAATACAATATAATGTATCAAATCTTCGGGTAATCCAATTAATTTTACCAAAAAAATAACTTTATATGCATTAAATTATTACTTTTTATGTTTTTTTGTTTTGGATTTTCCAAATTTATATTTATATTAATAAATTCAATGCAAACCTTGACTCTACTCTTAAGATTTGCTTACAATAAGAAAACAATATTTAGTGTTTTACATTTTAAACGTTTTTATAATACTGGATTAAAAGTTTGTAATTTCAGAATCAAAGTCATCGATAATTTAATATAAAAAATAACAAAATTCAGGAAAAATTAAATTTGAATAAATTTTTGTTTAAAATCTTCGTTAAAACTAACAAAATATCTGCATAAGCGCAGGAAATAATAACAGAGTAATAAACTTGGAAATTGCATCAATAAATTAGTTTAAATTATTTAGTGTAACATGCACATGCATAAACACAATCATTTAGTTACGAATAAGTTAAGGGTAAGAGAGGGGAGAGGGAGGGAGATAGAGCAGGAGAGAGAGAGAGAGAGAGAGAGAGAGAGAGAGAGAGAGAGAGAGCAGGAAAGAGAGCGATTAGATGGTTCCAAAGCGTTGTATAACTCGATATCAGGTATTAATACTATTAATCATTGAATTTGCGTGAATGGGATGGAATAGTGGTATAGGGTATACTGTACATAGGTTTAGGTATGGTAAGGTATGTATAGAGTGTATGTACTCCTTAATTGTGTGGCACTAATCATATCGGTGCAAATTTCCATGTAATTCGGAATTCAACATGTTATTGAATATCTAGTAATTCCGGTCAAAGCATTCAATGCATACATATTTATATCGAATTTAGTTTTAATTTAATAGAAGAAGCGATTTGTCAGTTCTTGATTCAACTCTTTTACATTTAATCTGTATATAACTATCACTTAACTGAAGGCTTGAGTTATTTAAATTTGCTTTTAATGTATTTAAGATATTTATGTTCAACAGAATTTGAAAATTAAATATTTCTTTTTATTCTCTTTCAGTCTTTCTGTTTAATACAAACTGAGAAATAAATGAAACAAATTTCGAAATTTTGAAGGTTTAGTGATTTCAAGTGATTTAATTTCAATTTAAAACTCTTTTAACCTGAAATTGAATTGTGAATAAACACAATTGGAAAGAACCGAATGATTAATATTAATACAAAAATAAGTTTAATTTACAATATGTTCTGGAATGCGATTGCAGTACTGAATACATTATTAAGCGTTAGTCTCAATGACATTCAGAATCACGAATCTGTTGTTCACTTCTTCTGTTCTCTTGTTTTCTATAATTTTATCTCAAAATAACTGAATAACTGATTGCTTCCAAAAGTGTTACTCAAAGTTTAATTAACTTCAAAATAATTCTTTTTTGTATAAAAATTTCTATCGTTATTAATTAAAATGAAAATAAAAAAATAATTTTGAAACAAAAATAAGAAACATTTTTACAGTTTTTTGACAAATAATCTCTAATCTCCACAGAATTGAAGCCTTGAGCCTAAGCCTGAACTTTATTCTTAGCGCAAAACTTGTTTCTCAAATGTTTGACCTGAGATGTGAAGCGGTTTTTATTACTTCTAATAGACTCTACTCTGTATAGTATATGCGATGCCTTTACACCACATTATTTCGTTTTATTGGAACAACAATTATTCAAATAAAAATTTTTCCATTTTATACCCTATTCTACAATAACTAATGAGTTTTGTTGTATAACATTGTAATCTCATATGAAAATTAGTTCTTATTATGTCTTAGATTTTTGGCTTAAGGCCTCTCCAACTGCAGAAGAGTTGAACTGAACTTGAGATCAAAATATCGGCTCTTTATAGTCAAGTATATAATAAGGTTGGACTGAATTAATCGATTGAATACACCTTTATTTGTTACACAAACTTTCAAAATACATATTTAGATCTTTGAATCAATTGGAATAAATATCAATAATCTTTGACTCAAATTCTACTTTCAAAGTCTTTTACTGCAACTGATTTCGATCTGATTTAGATCTGATTCCTAACTAATTAAAGACTATTCGACAAAACAAAAATCAGATAAATATAAATAGAAAAACGAAAAAATCGTTTCAGAATATTATATGTAATTTGAAAAACTGGTTAATATTTTAAAATAAGAATTTAATTCGAGTTACATGTCTTCGATTAAAAAAATTCTTTTAATATTAAAACTCTTTGAATAATAAATTGAGTTTTTAGTAATTCTAGAAATATATTAAATGTATGTAAACTTGTTTTCGCAAATCGATATTTTGTTTTATTTTATTTAATAATTAATTTCTAGTTATTAAATGAGTAAATGAGTTCAATTTGAGGAGAATTTTCTTATTTTGTTTTAATATTTATTTATTTGCGAATTGAACTGCAATTAATTGATAATAATTCAAAATATAAGATAACTAAAGACTAAACTATTATATAATTCTAGACTAGACTCGACTTAATTACAAATATGCAAAACACAAAAAGGTCTCAACTCTTATATGCAAATATCAATCTGAAAATCAATATTAAATTTTGACAACTTTTGTATAACAATAATAAGGAATTGTTTGTGAATATCGATTATAAAACTATATAATAATTACTTCCTTTTCTGAAACACGTTTCACAAGATTTTTTATAAATATAACGAACCGTTAAATTGAAAACTTATCGAAAGTCGAAAGTCATTTACAGATCATATTTGAAATGAATTGAATGAAATGTAATTAAAATAATGATCCGAATAGTATTGAATTAGTCTTCGAGTCTCTCAACAGAATAACTCAAACATTGGGACAATTTCTCATTACTTAAGTCCTTATTAATACTTCATTAAGTGTAGGATTTCTTTCCGTAGGAAAAAAGTTTGAATATATTAATTATTTTTAAATTATTGAAAACAAAATTTACAATAAAATCCAATCCATTAGATATTTGACACGAAATGCCTGGAAATTAAATAAAAAGTTTTATTTCTTAAAACTTATAATTAATTTTTGAGTGAAAACTCGCACTAAAATTCACACCAATAATGATTGTTATTATTTGTGTTATATAAACATATTTGACTCAAATCTTTCTAATCAATCGTTTTGGAGAATATTCGCGACTTATTATTATATTTTTATTAGAACAACAATTTCGAGTCTTTGAAGTCTTTGAGGGCCTATTTGGTCAAAGCGTTGGCTCAGAGACTCTTATCTAGATTTCACTACTCCTTCCAACTCAACTCACATAAGAGTTTTCCTGTTTTTTATTTAAATCAATTCGATAGAGAAGTGTGTTTTGAATCAAAAGTCGTACACAGATTAGAGAGAGATAGAGAGAGAGCAGGAGAGAGAGAGAGCAGGAGAGAGAGAGAGAGCAGGAGAGAGAGAGCAGGAGAGAGAGAGAGCAGGAGAGAGAGAGAG
>JAQFXP010000459.1:0-29914 GCA_034693685.1 Belba bartosi | reverse complement strand
CTGTAGTTTACACCATAAATTCGCCAGGTGACAGTGGCTTACTGGTATTTTCAAATGTCCCACGAAGATCGCATTGTCTTAACACAAAACACATATAACTTAAAAGTTTTGCGATAGTTTAAATAGTTTCAATAGTTTTATCGTAAAGCAAAACATATTATTCATTATTAATGTGGCGAAGAGAGTGAGAGGCTGTGTCTCAGCTATCACTCAACATGTTTATAAATTATTTTATATTTAAATAAAAGTTAATTCAATTAACTCGTTGTGTGTACTTCTCTGTGCTAATGCACCTAAACCTACCGGTGCTCATCGCCTACACCTATCGGACTCTTTACTTTTGGTATGTCGGGCCGCACAAGGATGGGGAAGGCACATCACAGTATTGTTAATATATTATACAAAGCATTAGTTGTTGTGCAGTCTATCGACACTTATTGCGAATTACTGTATATATTGAATCGGTTTTACATAACGTTTAGGTCAGAAATAACAAGTATTTATATATTTACAGATTAGCCTAAATTAGTATTAAATAGCGTTTTGAAATAACTACTTCACAGAATAATAACAAAAAGCATTTAAAACAAATCATAGCACAAATACTATAGCAATTAATTTGAAATGAAATTTAAAAATTGTTATCAAACATGTCTAATCAAACTAGAGTTTGCAACACGTTTATTTTAAATAGGTCACATTTATTAGCGTACCCGGCATCGTCTTCGTTAAAACAAATTCACACAAGGCTTTTCTTATTTGTTTCAAATCAAAATGTAACCAGGCTATCTTAATTTAAAAGTGAGCTACCAACTTTATACACTATTTAAATTTTTTATTAATAACAATTTGAGTTCAATTGTTATCATTAGATAAATGTAATTAAAACGTAAATATTTTACAAAACAATTGATTTGTATTGAATGCATAAAAATAATCAAAAACCGAATTTAGTCTTCAATGAAAAATTCAATGAAAAATAGCGATTAAATTGATTTGAATTAAATAAAAATTTCGTAAAGTTTTGAATCGAGAGCTGAACACGACTTCGCATAGAGAGACGAATCGATTAATACGTAAGACATGTCTTACATAACACATCACAACAACTGATGTCTAACTTATGTTTATATATACGTCAATAGAGTTAAGATATTTTGAAGTATTAGTAATAAATTTGTTTTAATTTAGTGATAATTCATATAATAATTAGTATTAATTAGAACCAATCGATTGGATTTGAAGTGCAATAAATCGATTGAATGTTTGGAAAATTGAGTCAAAATAGTGTTATATTTATTGATTAATAGTTCAATTGAATTGATGTCAGATTTGATGATTTAATTGTCTTAATATATGCTATGGTTTTAATAACAAATAAATTGTCGACAAATGCAGGCGAGGGTTGTCAGCGTCGGACCAGTTGTGCGGATGTGATCTTCAGCGATGGGAACCTGTTATTCGGGTTTGGGTTCTAAGGCGTCGTCCACTCAAACACCGATCGATCCGAAGAACAAACAAATAGTTCGCGAAAACAGTTTTGACATTGAGTTCAAAGTTAACGCAAACAAAGCATTCGATTGCAAACAATTGTCTCAATTGTCGACCAGTTTTGAAAATATTAGTGTTTCTGAAGTAAAGGACAGAAAACGAGACAAACATTCCATGTCTTCGCACCCGAATCGCCAGAAAATCCCAATTCCTTTGACTAAAGCGATGGCAAACAATAAAGTGGTTCCGAAGGGATCCCAAGAGTTGGCGTTCAATAAATACAAGACTCGCAGATATGAGGCACCGGTAGATGTGAACAAAGTAATGATTTTCGACAACTCGAGCACCACTTCCATCAGTTCCGACTGTAGCGTCAATTTGCCGAAGTTCTCACAGAAGTCGACCTCTTCTTCGACTTCGAATATCGCTCGACCGCAGACTTCGATTCCGAAACCACTAAAGTCGAGAACCCCTACCCCTCCCATACCCATCAAATATGCGGCGAATGCGCGCAAAGACAACTCAACGCAACACCAATTGAGGGACAATTGCAACAAATTGTCGCAAAACAGTAGTTCTCTAATCAGTGATTGTCTGAATGGAAATGAAGTTAATGTCAGAAATGATAACAAAATTAGAAATAAGATAATTGTTAGCAATGAGTCGAACGCATCCCAAGCCAGCAATGGCCCGGTTTATGGCACAAGTATCAAATATACGACTCAACTGTCAGGTCTGCCGCGACCACAAACGGCACACATTGTCTCCACTTCTAGTCATAGTTCAGACAAAACGATTAGCCATCGAATCAATGCGTCCAATGATATCGAATCGATGCGTTTTAAGCAATACTCAGACAATAAGAGCCAAAACGTAAAATGTGATCAAAATCTACGTCAACTCAAACCATATTACTATGGAATGAATAAACCGTATGAGAGACCCAATGACAGACCCATTGAGAGGCTCAACAGCTTTAATGCCAATCGATTGCAATTCCAAACCCAAACCCAATCCCAACCCCCGTTTCAATCGACGAACCAAACGAAACCGGTTTTTGGTTCAGCTTTTAATAGTCAAATCATTAACCAAAAGCAGAACTCAATTGCATCGAACGGTTCGATTAAATCGAATCTAGACTTTGGATCAAATCATTATCAAAGCATTAAAAGTAATTTCATTAAAAGAGACGACACTTCCATCAAAGACATCGGTTTTGATAATAAAAATCAGAATTTTATTAACAGTAAAAGTATTGATAGAATAGAGACTAATGAAGACATAAATAACAAGAAATCGAATGAAAATATATTTTTACCCAAAAGTATTCAAAGAGTTAAAGAATTGGCGCCTCTTTTCGCGCGAAGAACTAATAGGTTTGGGAACAAGACTGGAGTCAAGAATGAGAAACCGGTCGCCGAGACATCTCCCGAACACAACAGTATTAGTAGTGTCGGCACCGGCAGTGAGGCCGAGAATAGAGATTTTCTGATAGATGATGAGATCAGTGATCAACCGGAACTGGTCTTGAATTCGAATATTAATAAAAATGATTTAATGAAGAGTTTGAACTCCGAATTGGAGGGACTTATGCTGAAGCAAGATTTGAGCGCATCTCCGGGCGCGCCCTCGTCTCCGAATGTCTCGCTATCGACAGCTTCGTCGGCGTCTACTGTAGTGCCGAACGCAACCACTTTCCGAAAGCCGAGACCACTATCTCTGGTGGAAATGCCTGACGGCTCGTATGGACTGGACTCGCCTTCGTTTCGGGCCGCCTGTCAGGACTTGATTGGAATCAAAACTCTTCTCTTCCGACTCCACGGCTTACTTCAGAACGTAATTGAATTAAGAGTTTATTAAACGATTGAATTATTATCTAATGTTGTTTTGATCGAAAGGCCGAAACACTGAACCCATTCGAACACAATTACTCCCAAAACAAGTTTTATCAACAATTAGTTATCGCAGAAAACGATGGAATCAATGCAAAGGACAACGATTTGGAAGCCTTACAAACGGAAAACATGGACTTAAAGCGACAAATCGTTTTGCAACAGCAGATCATTGAGGATAAGGACAGAACTATTCGCCTTTTGCAGCAACAGATGGTATGTCATCTCAAACTTGTTGACAATATTTGATTTGATTTGAATTAATCGATTAAAACTGATTTAAGGCTAAGTATTCTAATATAAACAACGCATATGTTTCACAAAACATAAGATCCGAACAATCGAATGCCAGCTCTCAAACGGATAGATGTAATAACTCTTCGAATATCAATCCTCGGGCCGTATCCGACGGTTCGAATGGAATGCTCGTCAGGTATTGTCTTAAGAACTAACAGCTCTTTATACTAAATAATTAATATAAATTTAATTATGGCTTTAATGATGTCTTTGACAATCAGTTTTCAAATCTCTGAACACAGGTTTGAGTTCACGAAAAGTATTCAATAAAATTGATTGAAATATAATATACAAAGCATTGCTAACACTTAACATTACAATTATGAGTCATATGTGGCATATATTGCCGATTAATTGATGACAAATACTTAATTGAAGCATAAATTATGTGAGAATACGGTAGTGTAGAACTGATTAGAAGATTAATGTTTGAATGACTCCGAACTCAAATATACTGTATGTTTGAATCGGAAAAATTCTCAAATTCCTAATTTTGATTGCTTGGAGACATATAAAATGTGAGCAATAGTTTTTAAATATATATTTGAAGTTAACTTTGTTTAAATGTCATTAAATTAAATAATTAATGAGTTTCTAATATATAGAAATTTTCGTAAATTTATTTTTGAGAAATGCCGTATATATTACATACAGTCATAACAGGAATGAGTGTTTAATCGGTTACTTTGTGGCAAATTTTGATGTTTAATATTTCTATAATTATTTCATCTATGACATTTCGTCTATTTTGTAATAATATAAAAGCCTTAATTTATTATATCTAGGAAATATGTGCAAGAGTAATTAATCCAAAATTTTTCTGATACCACAAATTCTCTCTAAATGCGAAGCGATTTTTAAATGTTTTTTAAAAATTTATGACTAAATTATGTTTAAACTTAATTAAGTCAACTAAATATGGTTAGATAGTAAAATGGTGAAAAAATTTCTTAACATTACTGTATAAAAAAATTCACCTAGATTTTTTTAATCTATTTTTATTTTCTTGATAACCCTGAATATATTTCTGCTTGCTCAAATTTAAATAATTAAGCAAACTTAATTAATTTTTATAGTTAATTATTTAAAAATAATAATAATTGTATAAATAATGCTTAAAACTGTGTTCGAGTAATTCGATTGTAAATTCTGATCTAATTGCGTCATTAGAGCCAATGCTTAACTAATGCCAAACCAATGCACAAGTTTGACGAAACTCTAACTTTAAATTATTTAACAAATTTTCTTTTCTATTATCGCTGCCATATCTTCTATACCTTCTCTATCACCAGCTTTTGGATCAGTAAAGTCCCGGCTTTTGCTTAATGACTGAATTTATATAAAACTTATTCTAAACTTATTAATCAATATATTTTGCACTAAAAATCTTGTTAAGAGTAATCAAAAAATTGAATTAACTTAAAATTAATATTTTGTTAGTATTTTGCAAATCAAACAAATTATCGATAGTTTGAACATAATTTGAAATCAACTTAAACTACATATCCATTATTTAATGGAATTTATATATATTTTCGAATCTTTTCCAGTGTTTGTTGTTCTCATCTTTTTGAGGCCAATAAATAAAGATCGGAATCGATCGGAACGTATGACAGCTTTGATGTTGTGATTCAATACAATTAAAGTGATTTAATGCACATCTCTATCCAGTATCGATAAAACTATCATTTTATTAATTTATAAAACTTAGGATTTTTTTTATATAAGAAATATGTTGACAAAAGTATTGAAGTTTTGAAATATCATATTTCATGCATTTTAAAACTTGTATTAATTTAAATTATTTCGATATTTAAGCCAAAAATTGTGGTTTATTTCTAGTTTTGGTAATTCAGGCGATCAGACTGTGAATTCAATTTAAATATTTGTTTAGTTTGAGTTATATTTGAATTTTTTTTTGTTAAAAATTGGGTTATTTTTCAAATTAATAGCATTCCTGTAATTAAATCAAATAAATTATTTCGTTTTTAAATGTAATTCGATTTTATTCGAGTTGAAGATGAGTTCATGGATTAACAAAAATTATTTATAAACACTTTAAATAAACTAATCATTTATTCGAAACTCAATTAAAATGATTAAAAAATATGTTTTGAAATGAAAACATGAATTAACAAGAGCTGAGTTGAGCTGAATTTGCGCTTTGAACGAGTTTTGGCTCTAAAACGGTCGACCAATTAATCTTCAGTGAATAGATCCCAAGAGTTTGTTCGACACTCTTTTGGTCTATAATTTTAATTTAAAATATTTTTAATAATTTGTTTATTAAAAACATTTGATTTAATACTTCTCTGAATGACGTTCTGTAGAAAAATGTCAACCATTTTAGTGCTATTATTGACACAAATAACAGATCCCATATTGAAAGCCGAAGATTCATAAGATATGCCGTCACTCGAAAGAGTCAACATTTTGAATGCAATTATGTCACCAACTCTTGGTATCGACAACAGAGGCTCACAATTATCGAAATCGATTTCTTTCTTTTGTTGCGTTTGGTTTTTGGCCTTAGTTTTGGTCAACTCGTTATGACTTCCATTTGTTGGAGGGGTAGTAGAGGTCGGAGGGGTTGCAAAACTTTTTCTGGCGCTTTGTTTCTGTTTCTTAACAACCGGTTTGTCTTCAAATCCAAAAACAGTTTTAAAACATTTTTCTATTATTTTGCATTCATTTCATAAGTCATACAAACCGTTTGAATGGCTGTCATTGGGCACAGGTTTGGACATAGGAGTGGTCACTACATCCGAGCTATGGCGCTCTAATATGACAAACGGTGAGAACCTGTCCATCGGTTCTGTGGCCTCACGAGTGGGTCTTTTGCGTTTGGGTTTGGGTTTTGTCGGTTCACTATTAGTCGACGTATTTCTACTCATTTGTGGTTTCTTTTTGATAGAAGTGTTTGCCATTTGAAACGCTTTCCGAAGAGGAATATCTCGAACCGAAAGCACTTCTGTTCCCACTTCAGACAATTCTTCAATCTTTGAATCCATTTCTGGTTTCAATTCGATTCGATTCAACACTTCATTGCTTTTATTCAAAGATTTGCCGATTTTTGACTCAATTTCGGTCTTTATTTTCGGACTTTCTTTTAATATATTTTTATTTGAATTTTCAAACTTAGTTTGAATCGAATTCTTCGAAATGTTCGCCGCGTTGTCGGACTCCGAATCTGACGAATGATATGGTTTTGAGTTTTGTTTCGATTTTGGTTTCGGTTTATATCGAGTTTTGTTTGTCGAAGAACTCGAGGATGTGTTCGAAGTTTTGGTTTTATTGGAAATATATTCTAAACATGACTTCGAGTTCAATGGCGTCTGAACTTCGGGTTTAGGTTTCAATTCGTGTTTTGTCTTCGAATCGATTTTAACTTTCGATTGGGTTTTAAGATTTGGCTCAGTTTTCCCTTTAGTCGACGAATACTCAATTTTAGGCTCAATTCTGTTATAAACAATAGAATTGCAATTAAAGGCAAACAAGCGATTAGTCAGTACTGAATGACTGAGACTTACACAATGAGGTCGTTGTCTCTTAGGATATCAATCGGTTCCGTTCGCTCCAGAATAAAGTTATCGATAAATAACGAAAACTTTTGCTTCAATTTAAACCTCTTCCCAATCAGTAGTTCCAGACTTTGGACGTCTTTGGTTTCGCTTCTCTTGAATGACAGCAAAGAGTTTCGCAATTCTTTGTTTTCAAACTTCTGGAACTCCAACCGAACCCTTAAGTTGTCGCCCATTCCGACCCAAACTTCCGATTCAATATAACTCAAGAGTTTTGTTCAAATCAATCAATAATTTGTCGATAAATCAAAAGGAATTAAAATAGTTTTTGTTGACATCAACTCAAACTCGAAATTAATTTTGAAAATAGACATAAATTATGTCAAACATAATTTCAGTTAAAAATGTCTTCAGTTTTGGATCAATTCTGTATTTCAATAAATAAAACAAATTTTAAGAATAAATGAATCGTTTTGACCACAAAAATGCATTCAATGATATATTTCAAGAAGTAATCCACACTTTCACCGATGACAACACAACTTTACAAAAACAAAACGTCATTTATGTAGAAATTAAATATAATTTTTTGTTCAGTGTTTGTAAACAATATGACAACAAAAAAATGACTTCAATTTGAGTTGAATTTTAAGTTCAATTTCAATAAACTTTTATTAATTAAAAACATTAAATATCTTAATTAAAATCGCATTTATTTACAACAAAAAGTTGATTATAATATAATTTAATAATAAATTTGCGAAACATTTGGTTTATTCTGCGTTTAAAAGCGGAGAAATAATTAGAAAACGAATAAAATTAGTTTTGAAACCAAACCAATTGTCAACAAAAATAAAGTTATTTTCACTGAAAGCGAGAAAATAGTCTAAAAACAACTTTTTATTTGAGAAGTCGTTTTGGTTTTCATTAAGTCTTACATTACGTAAAAGATTTGTTAGTATTTAGCAAATGATTTGCAATTATTTTTATTATAAGTTTAATAGAAAAGACTTTTTTTGAATTTATTTTTTTGATATAAATTATTTATTTTGACTCAAATCTGAAGACAATTTCGATCAGATATGACAACCGATGATAAAAGTGAGTAATTATTTCGATTTAATTTCGGTTTAATTTAAACCAAAACCGAACTGAAATCGAATCAAACGATTCGGAACTAACCATTGGATCAATTGTTTGATTAACAGCTGACGCGAAGCCAACGGAAAACCGAAGCGCAAACCAAACCGAAAGCAATGGACCGACGAGTTCGACGACAACCGAAACGAGTGGAACGGATTCAAACAAAATAGCTGTCATTGAGACGAATGTCGAACAAAATTGCGCTCAAATTGACTCAAATAACGAATGCCTTAAAGATTGCCAACAATTGAAAGACAATCGAAGTGAGGGTTCAGTTGAAGAGAACCAAACGATTGATATCGATATGAAAAACGCAGAATCACTCGAAAACGTGTCCATCGATGGTCTGTCGGCCGGAGCCGAGGCCGGGGCCGGAGCCTCGACCAGTGCAGCCGACACGCGGTCGGACACTGAGGACAGCGTTTCGTTTAAATTAGTTTTTAATAAAAATAATTATGAAATGACTTTCGGACTGAAGAGGACTGCTTCTGAGCTGAAGGAGAAGATCCAAACGCTTACATCAGTCGCGCCTTCGATGCAAAAGCTTTTATTCAAAGGTTTGACTTATTTTTTGAAATTAGTGTAAATTTCGACTTAAGATAAAAAAATTGTGATTTAATAGGAATACCACTAAACGATTGCAAGACTTTGGGTGAAATTGGAATCAAAAATGGAGTCAAAGTAATGCTCATCGGATCCACACTTAATGACGTAATTGCTGTCAATTCGACCACAAAAGAGGACATTAAGGAAGAGAAAGCACAGACGGCTTTAAAGGAACCGTTTTGTAAACAAAAGGTGAGTTTTTTGTTCAACTCTTGACCATTGAATCACTTAATGTATTAATGATTTAATCGAAAGCAACACAAAAAAGTGATCGACAGAGGAGTACCCGAAGACGCAATGCCCGCCTGGAGGAACGGGAGCGCACCTCTGCCTCGGGAGCCGTTGCACGGCATGATCAACAAATACAACCATAAGGTGCGACTGACCTTCAAGTTAGAACAGGACCAGCTGTGGGTCGGCACTAAAGAGAGGACAGAGAAGCTGTCAATGATGTCCATCAGGTCTATCGTCAGCGAACCCATTGAAGAACATCCGGAATACCACATAATGGGGATCCAAACGGGTCCGACAGAGGCTTCGAGAATATGGCTCTATTGGGTTCCGGCGCAGTTCGTCAGTGCCATCAAAGACACGATTCTCGGGAAGTGAACATATTTTGAATTAATTTAAAATTTGACAAAATTTGTAAAATTTGTAGAAAAACTCGTATTTATATTAATATTATTCGTAAAGCAATTAATTTCAAAAACGAAAACTTGTGATCAAATCGAAAGTAAATTTAAATTAAAAGCATTTATAACTCGATTTATAAATTGATTTTTATTATTAAAAATTCAAATTAAAATAAAATATAGTCAACAATATTGACGTCAATTATGCATTTAATTCACTCAAAGCGCTAGAGTTTCCCGAATGAACTTTTTAATAGCAAATGGAGCGCTTCCGTCGCCCGTCCCTTGAGTTGCCATCAGTTGAGGGTTAGCTGCGGCGCCGACCTTATGACTGATCTGTCGGTGCAATCGAAAGCAAGTTTCAAAGTATGTATTAATATAATGTATTGCAAACCAAATGCACTCAACCGTAACCCTAACCCTAACCCTAACCTTGAATATGTAGGGCTGAACGTCTGTATAGTTGGTCTCGAAGATGGTGTCCGAGTGCTGTTGATTAGGCATTTGTGGTAAATAGCATTTACTGCTATTCATTATCTGAACAATTGTCACCAATTTTTCGAGTAATAGCTCTTCGATTCGAACCTTTGATTCTATTTGAAGAGACAAACAATTAAATCGAATGAAGAGCTATTACATTCAGACAAACGTTTGAATGAATGAAAGGAACAAACCTCTGACTCCATCCCTATCACAGTTGACTTTGACGGTCCAGATCTCCCAAACGAGTGGCGCGTCATTGAAGGGCCAACGACCGCGTCTTCGGGAATAGAACTCTAAACTGATTGCACCGTTTGTTTGACTTTTCTCTGTTTGACGTAATTTTTCCACAAATTCTTTAATTTCTTTATTTATATTATCGATGAGTTGTGGCGAAGATATTCGAACCTATCGTTCGATCATTTATTCAATAATTATTCAAATGTTGGGATCTTTCGAAACAATCAATACTAACATAAGTAAAGTCTATGAAATCACACGAAACCTCTTCGTATCCAAGAGTTCCGATCGAATACGAGTCTTCGTGTTTGTAGTGGAACTGATGACAAGTTTACAAAATTGTTTCATATTATTAGTCGAAAATAGGCATAAATTTTCCAAATTATTCCCTTTTTATAACAATACAAATCATATTTAACTTAATTTAAATCTAATTCGAGTTAACTGTTGGCTAATTGTGAGGACGAAAAGACTAGAGTGAAGGGCCAGTAGTGGTAACAGTACTCTAATCGTATTGAACAGCAATTTAAGTGAAATTTTAATATATTTTTTAACAACTGAGCCGACACTGAGCTGTTCTATAGTGAGTACCGAAAGTTGTTTTAATTATTTTATTGCAATTATTATATATTCAAACAAATGGCAAAAATAGGCCTTTATTTGCAAATTATATCAAAAAACTATTGATTTATAAGTTAGAGAAAGAGAGAAACGAATCTATGTTTTCATACCTTTCCATAACATCTATAAAAGACAATCGAATGGAAAATCGCAGAAACTATTTCGTTGACCTCTGACCCCAAACAGCTCTACATTTGATACAAAATTAGATTAAAATCGCAATAAATATTGCATTTATTACTAATTGAGATAAAAATCCGATTTAATTAAAAGCATTTTCTTACGAATTCAAAGGTATTTGTTCGCGCATTCATTCTATTGGTTATTAAACATAATAATAAGTTTTAATCTTAGATTAGCTTTAATTCGCTTCAATTCAAATTCAAATTCAAATTGAGTACAAATTTGTTTAAAATTTATTTACATTAAATCACATGAAAAGCAATGCTTTTTAAAAAATATTTTATTTGATATTTGTTTACAAAATATTCAATTTTATGCTATTCATGATAAATGACGTCGACTTGAAACACAAATTACGTTAATTGGTTTTACGCAATGCCGTTGTATTGATTGAAACTAAAGAATATTCTTATATTTGCCTAAAATAGAATTCAATCGATTAGAGCTAAATAACATAAAGATAAAAATTCTTAATAAAAACTAAAATTAATTAATTAATTAATTAGCTACTTTAATCAATTTTGATCAAACATGTTATAAAATTATTTCTAGAATCAATTTTCAGGGATGAGACAAATTTATTGACAATGTACATGTTCAAACTTTGGATTCCTAAGTAAAATTGCTAAATAGCATGAGCTCAGGTTTATAGTAATTAAAAAATTATAATTAAGTTTAAAACTATTTAGACAATTTCTTCGAAAATGCATTAAAAACAAATAAATTTGTGCCAAATCTATGTATTAAATAATTTTTTGGCCAAATAGAAAGTTATATATTTTGGTTATACTTCATGTCTTTTGCATCGCATTCGTATCGCCTATTATTGATTGTCCCTTAAGTTCCTTAAGTGATTGGAAGCACTCAAACATAGTTGCACTCTATGTTTGAACTTACATTCGTTTGACTCTGAAATTAATAAATAAAAAAAGAGCTAAAATGCTATCGAATAATCATAGATATGATTGCAATATGAAATTTATTTCTTTGGATTACTCTATAATCAAAATTTTCAAACTACTGATAGTGTCGTACTGTTTGCTTTGCGTTTAATATTAAATTGTAGTTTTGGTGCTTTAAATCATATGATTGTTAGAACTCAATTATATTTGAATAACGATTTCAAAATATGGAATTTTAACTAAACATAACTTTTATTTTGATATAATTGACGAAACGTTTAAACATTAAGTAAATTCTCGAATAACTCTTTGCATAATATATGTGACGGCACTAATGGCTCTAATGTTTAGCTCACTTTAAAGTTGACAAAATTGGGTCGAAATGAAACTAAAAACTAGAATAAAATAAATTGATATAACTTATACATTGAGTTGAAATCTAAAGACGTTGAATAAAATCATGTCTGAAATCTTCTTTCTTTTTTATTTTGACAATAAATCAAAACACAATTGATTTAATGTATATATAAATATATTTCATATGTATTGTGAAAATGATAAGAAAGTAAGCAAAAACTGCACAAATCCATCGCTAACTTGGATATTTTATTCATATATTTATAATTCAAAAATGCATTCAATAATCATAAACATAACGTCAAACAAATTATTAATGAATTTTTATATAAAGCAAGTGACAAAAAATCTTTTAAATAAAATAAGTGATTATTAATATTTAAAAAATAATTTTCTAATACTATTTGAACAAATATTTTGAGTTAAGCATTATCTTAATATTTACAACTGTATTTCAAATTATTGCTTACTAGTCAGACTTTTAATCATACCTGTAGTTTAGATTTTGAATTACCGTAATATATAACATATAATTTCAGCAATCGTAAGTCATTTTCGGATAAATTTAGCTAATTAGAATCTATGCAATTGTATCTAAATATAATTGCATCATGATTAGGAATTTATACATAATTGGAAAAATTATAATTTAATTATAAGATACATATTTTTACATAATAAATTTACATAAAATATATATATTTTAATAAATAAATTATTAGTTTTTATTTAGAATTTATTTATTTTAAATAATTTCAGTGCTTGACTACTGTAATTATTATTATGTAGTAATTTTGATTATTTATTATTATTTAGTATCCTGGCAGAATTATAAAAAATAAAATATTGTAAATAAAAATTTTAAACTATATTTTTTTGCAAAATTTAATAAATTTTTAAAACAAAATTATTCTATAAAATTAAAAATATATAACAAATTTAATCACAAGTATAATTTTTAAAAATATCTAGATATAATTTTACTCTGGATTAATGTAAAATTCGAGACGTGTAGCTCAAAAACTTGTCACAATTACTGATATACGTAATATATTACGAGTAATACCATTAAAAAATTCTGTTTAAATAACAATAACAGACTGATTATTTAAGTAAACATTTGGAAAAGTTTTATATATATTATTCTTAATTAAAATTTATGTTTTGTTTAATTGAAATTTATTAGTTTTTTAATTGAATAATTAGTTATTAATAATGAAACAAAATAATGTATATGTTGATTTTTTAAAATTTTAACAACAAAATTATTAATAATTTATTCAATATAATTATAATTTAATTAATTTTTATAATTCTTTACATGCAATTCAGAAAAATTAAATTTAGGCTTACAATACAATAATCCTAACATTAATATTCACAAGTATTTAATTATTTTAATATAAATTACAAGTATATTTTTGTTTATTAATGTTTACTTTAATAATTAAATTTTAATTTAACATTAAAAGTATGTTTTTAAATATTTATGACAAAATTCAAACAACAATTTAATTTAAATATTTTATACAATTATAGAATATTTTTTAGTTTTAACGATTCATTAAAACTTATCTTACAATTAATGATTTGTTCAGAATTTCATATACTTTAGAAAATTATAAAATCTGTAAAATTTGTTCTTAAAGTAATCCTAAATTGTTGATTAGTTTATATCAATAAATAAACTCAAAAGTTTTGAAATTCTTTTTAAAAAATAATTTCAAACTATTTATCTTTTGGCAAATTCTTTGATTATTTGTTTCTAATTAAAGCTATAAATATATAATAGAAACTAATGTAATAAAGCTATTAGAGTTAAAGTCAAAATAAACATCTTAACATTAAACAGGCCTAACTTAACCAAACCCAACCCAACACAAACTAACCCAAACCGAACAAATTCAATCCAATTTCTCCAAATCTATCTTGCTCGTTATTAATCATAAAAAGAGCACCTAATTTGGGTTTAAGTTTTATTTTTTTAATTTTAACATAAATTTATGAATTAATTTTGAAAATCGTGATAAACCGATGAAAATTTTAAATTAAAAATAAACAACAAATCAAAATGAAAGAGAATATTAGCTGTGGCTAATTGGGTGGCTCACAGAACCATTAGAAATGACATTACTGTAAATCAGGCGACAAAACATAAACACTAACTGTCAGGACTACAAAATCAATACTTTCCTTCACAAAACTTTATAAACTATATATTATACTTATATAATATACGCACATAAACTAAATATTTAAATAATGTATAAAAATAAAGTTTTTCTTCTTAATTGATTAAAATAAAATCACATTAATTTCAAACTATTGACTTTTAAAAATTTTAATTAATATATTTTGGTGAGATTGCCCTTTAGTTTGATTTAGTTAAGATTTTTGATATTAATTAAATGTTAACAAAATAGATCTAGATAAATTGGATAAATTAAATCAAATAAGTTGTAATTTGAAAGAAATTTTAATGAATTAAAAAATATCAATTTATATTAAATCAAAAAAATTTTCAAAACTATATATTATATAAAATACTTCGGATTAATCTTAAGCACTACAGATATAAATATTTATTTTTAAGTATAGTATAGTTGACTCAAATTTTTAAAAACAGAAATTTAATGTAAAAAACTTTCTTTTGTTGGTTTGATGATTAATATATTGTAAGAAAGTAGAGATTTGTTGTTTAATTTTATTATGTTAAGTTAAATAAAAAAAATAAGTAAAAATAAAAATTACAGGAGTGATAAAAGAATGGGATTTTGCTTTAAACTTAATTATAACAAAAAGATAACTTTTAATTTAAATTACATTTTTAATTGCTGCATTTATTAAATAATATTCTGTAAATTAAATTGAGTTTTAATGTATTTAAAATAATCCGGTTCATAGTTTAGCATCCCGGTATTATTTAAATCAATTTATTAGATACTTCCAGAATTGGTATACCTGACCACCCCTGATTCAATTAAGTGCAACTGTCGAGAAGAGCATAACTGTTGAGTAAATTTAGTTAAACTGTAGATAAAGCACATAATCGTAAGATTTTATCATTAATTTCGTTGATTTGCTTTAAATGTTGAAATGAGCAATGATTTGGCGAAATATGATTTTGTTTATTATGTTCAGTATTTTTTCGATATTAGTTAATAGTTAATAAATGTCGAGAATATATTTGACAAATATATGAGAGATTTATAGAAAATAGTTAAACTAAATCCCGAAAACATTTCAACCACTAAATAGAAAATATTAATCAAAACCTTTGACTCGACTGTTGTTTTGATGAGATTTTCAATAAAAATTTCTAACATTTTGTTCATTTGTTTATGGAATCACTTGATTGAAACGAATGAAGTATTTTAAGACTTTGACTCATTTTTTATATTTTTTTAATTTTGTAAATCCTTATACTTAAAGAGCTATATATTTATAAATTATATTAAATATTAATGAGTTGTGAAATGAAGTGACGAGTGATTAGACAGACATCACAATACAGTTTCAATTTCAGCAATAGCCCCGGGCTTTGAAGTCCTGTGCGCTAATAGATTTGGATCGTTAGTCGTTAAGAGAGTTCGGGTCATATCTCTGGTCTGAGAATACAACTGATTTGGAACACAATTCATATGCGAATACGTTTTTATATGTTTGCTATCGCTATCATCGAAGCCATTATCACTTTGAAGTCTCTTCAACTTGGATTTGGCCAAATCGAGCTCTTGCAGGGTTTGGCGCCGTTTCGAGTCACAGATCGGATCCGAACAATGACTGAATAGATATTTGCGGTCTGTTTGCTCGAACCGGAGAGAACGGGCCATACTCTGCACTCAACCAAATTAACAATTTATTAAATATTTAGATATATAAAAATGTTTTTGTTTCTGTTTACCAGGCTGACCAAAGTGAAACAGCCGTCCCTATCTGTTCTGGCTAAGTGTTGGCGGCAGTACCTAAAGTACAAGTGCTCGAGAGCTAACAGGACAACAGTAAGGAGTATTCCACAGCCGAGCAGCAGGAATGCGCTCATAAATTGGTTGACGTCCAGGGGTTTACTTATATTGCGTTTATTTTTTTGAGACTTACAGGCGCCCTGGAACCAGAATCTGCGAAGTCTCTCCAAGTCTCCTATACAGACATATAGACACATAGAATCACAATTTGATACAAACATATAATCACTAACTGATCCTTTTAGTTCTTCATTATTTAGTTGATTATATTTTTAGTTTTTCTCTTTTTTTATATCAAAATTCAAAGTAAAATCAAAACAGAATTAATGAATCGAATAAATGTGATGTATATTCCCCTCATTTTTTATATGGAATTTATGTTATATTTAGTATTGATTCAAAAGCTATAGACTTTAGTATGTTTTGAACAAAAATTCTTTGGGTTATAGCGATATACCATACACTGCATTCTGTACAGTATATACTATACATCTATTTTAGATTTATTATTATTCTCAATATTTTTATTCCCTGTATTTCCATTTAAATTCACAAAAAGTGAATACTTGACAAAATACATGAGATTTTTCAAACATCTTATCGCTGAGATTGAAAATATTTTTATCTTTTAGCCCGAATTTTCATTCATTTGTACTATTTGTTGAAAAAAGATGTTAAACATTGATAATATATAACAGAATCTTTATATAGAGAAATAAGTAAACAATCAGTGAAGCAAAACAAACATTTGATATAAATTAAACATTTCATTAAATTCTGAACTGAATCGCTGCACTCAGGCATTGATTTAAGATTAATCAAGAGTTCGATTAATCAATTTTGATCCATTCAATTCCCAACCAAATCTATTTAAATGCTTAAAACCTATAAATTTCAATTCTATCCGATATTTAAGTTTCTCATTATTTTATTGATTGATGAGAACTATTGTAAGAGAAAAATGCAAAATATTTTTATCATGTTAAATGTTTTGAAAAAGAAACATAAAAAGATTGTATATATTTAATGCAAATGCAAAAACTAATTGAATTAATTGAAACGGAATTATGAAACGGTAATTGAGACAAATTTGAACATGTCTAATTGCATAACAGACCTGATTCTCGGTATTCAATCATTTTTTTGTTGAACCTTTCGAGATATTTCGAGTTTTTAGGCATTGCAAAGCCATAGCCAGTCATTGCATACCAACTTCCAACCGTTAATAAACCGCATTCACTGTCCTCTCTATTCGTTTAAATAAATGTAATTTAATAAACAGTTTGAATGAAAATATTATTTGATTAAGGAATAAGAAAAGATATAAAGTTTGCATTTATTAATATTTTCTGGCAATAAGTGTTAGGTTAAAATTTATAAAGCAAAAGTAACTCAAACTATAGATTTCTAATGTGTTTGTTGTGCTGTAGAGCATTCGAAGGAATAAATGGAGCGCTAGTACTAACCCGACTAAATGATCCAACACTACCGCGTCGTATATGAAAGCGTCGAGTTCTCTGCACACGATTCCGAACACATAATAGAGAATATACAGTAGTTTGTAATATAGGGCATAGAATATAATATATAGTATACAGTATATAAAATATAAAATATAGAATATAGAGTTATTGTAATTTTTAAGAGAGAAAAAAGTCGATTAATTACCCTTTCTTTACAGCAGAGACCCCAATAACCGGCGATGACTTATTAAATGGAACCATATATGCGTGCATTTTAGGTTTGTTTCGCTTCAGGACTGCCTCAGTGTTACCGTAAGGCAAAGTTCCGAATTTAAGCGGAGGGTCATTGAGTCGAGGGTTCTGCAACTTCCGGTCCTCTATGCCACTGAAATCATGATATTCTTCGCGTGTTATCATAAATGCAGCCAAATTAGCGGTATATATGGCCAGGAATACCACTGCAAATGTCGCCCAAACATTAGCCATAAATCTGTTTCAATGAGATTATCAGAAAATTAGCGAATTTTGGTTTCGATTAAATTCTAAATAAACTGCAATAAAAATGTTTTATTGCTTAGAAGTGCAGACATCGAGGAAAGGCATTATTTGTTTATTAATATAATTCAGTTTATTAATATAAGTTATATTATGGCATAGATGACCAAGTTAGTCCATTAAGAGTAGCGTGATCCACATTTTATATTGCAAAAACTAACTAAACATTACATAAATTTCTAATTTTAGATAAAAACCTAGAAGTTCTTCAAAAGTATTTAAGATAAGAAAATCTTCTGTTTATAGTTTCTATACATTTATTTTAATTAAAAATAATTATAAAAACAAATAATTTAAATATACTCTGAATTAAAAAAATCTTTAAGCTTTTTCAGACCTTAATGTTTATTCATTGTCTAATTTATAACTCTTACAAAACTAACTATTTATATTAAAAAAAACATTAATTGCTAAATAGCTTATTTTTAAAAAACTAAATGCAATTAAATCTTATTTAAATTTTTTTGTCTAAACCCAACTCTTCGTGACAGTAATGATCAAAGTGTGAAAAAAGTATAAAATGTAAATATCATTAGTGTTAAAAAAATATCTAAATCGATATATCGACAAAAGCTAACATTAATTCGTTTTATTTGATCCAAAGTTAAAATACTTAAGACTTTAGATATGTTTTCAAATGACAAAAAAAGAAATAAAAGGAAAAAAGAGAAAAGAAAACATAAAAATATATCAATTGAAATACAGACGAATCGGATCGGCATTAGTATGGAATGTAGGCTTAGGCCTTGGTAATAAGAACCTGGCTGTGTATCCTTTGGGACAGTCAACGTGGACGGCGGCTCCAAAGAGTATGGCCCAAACCAACCAATAGGTTCGAAATAATGAGAATTTATGGTCTGAATAGAACAAACATAAAATTTTAGCTCCGAATGACATATAAATAGTTGAGTGAAGAGCACAGACCTCTTGGAGGCACCATTGTCATGTCATACCCCGATGGACTGAGCCATTCGAATAGGAATATCGCGAACGCCGCCACTTGAATGCTGATCAGAAGTATCATTATCCATGATATCGTGTCGAACGGCTCTATTGTTTAATATAAATATTGCTTTAGATTTATTCACTTTTGAATCTATTCTCTAAGATATTCTCTTTGTTATTCAGATCAGAATTTAGTGAAAAAATGGCAATTATTTATATTTATAAATTGTACGCGTAGATTTGTTAAACTTTAATTTTCTTTTCTTTTTTTTATATTTTTATATCTAGAAAAGAACATATCTTTTAAATCTTACAAAATTTTGAAAAATAAATAAAATTATGTTTTACTTAAAATCTAATAAATAATTAATTGTTTAAAAATTTTAATTCTTTGTATCAATAGTAATAATTTTAGATACTATAAATTTTAGAGTTCAAAAAGCGTTTATTAAAATATAACTAGATCTATTTTTATATAGATAAATGCTGCATACTAAATGGAAAGAATGCTCTAAGATTGCCTTCAAGTTACCATATTTGATAAAATAAGTTTTTGAAATTATTCAAGTTAATTCAAATATATTTCTTTGTTTTAATTTTTTTCTCACATAAGTGTTATTGGCTTTTTATTTAGTAATTAAATTTTATATAAATTATTTTTATAGTATAAATAAATAATAATAAGGTTATAAATGTTTAATATTAAAATAAAACACATTTAATATTTTTAAAATAGAATTTTGGCAAAATGTTTGCTACTTAATTTTAAAATTAAGATTATTAAATAATAATTATATTTACATTATATAACTTTATAAATTTATTAGGCCAATAGTTAACCAATTTTAATAAACTATTATATAAAATTATCTATTTAATAAATTTTATACTTTTATTAATTTGGTTTGTTAATTTCAATAGCAAATTTAACCCCTGAATTAAATTTACAAAGGTCACTCAGTGTCTGTCGCTACTTTATACTTTAAAAACAACTATTTTATTTATCAAACATACAATATATTTTTTTATTAAATTAGTTTGCGACGTGTTTTTTGTATTTTTACGTCTTTCTTTCAAGAATTTTAGCAAACATTTATTATAGAAACAGATCTTTATTATTTAAACTGATTAATTTGTAGTAACAACTAACAAGGTTATAAAAAAAGTTTAGAAATATAATTTGTTAATATTAAAATTTAATTAAGTACGTGTATTTTTATTTTAACGTAAAACAATTTTGCCTAGTGTAAAATTTAAACAAGTTATTTTAACATTATTTTTACAAATTTAAAAAATGTAATATTTGCTACGCATAAAAATTAAACATTTTTGATAGTGCATAAAAATATTTTAAAATATTATTTTAATAAGATATAATTTTAAAATTTTTAAAGTTATTTGCTCTGAATTTTTTATTAAATAATTCTAACTTAAATGTAATTTCCATTATATAGTGTAATTTGTAATAAACTGTTATAGAAATAACTCATTTTAATTTTAAAATGCACCTGATAAATAAATTTTAAATTTTAAAAATTATAACTAACATATTCTGAAATTATATTTATAAATTTATATATATAAAAATTACCAAAAATGTTTAATTTGTATGCGTAGCAAATATTATATTGTTTCATTTGTAGTACTGGTCAAATTTGTTCTACGCCATAATTTAAAAAAATACACGTGATATACATACAGTGCAATAATTTATTTGTTAATATTAACAAATTGCACTGCTCAATTTTTTTAAAACTTTGCTAGTTTTTACTAAAAATATTTTATCATGCCACAAAATAATTATTTAAAATGATAGAAATTTGTAAATTTCTGCTAAAATTCCATATTAACATAAAATAAATTTAGATTAATATAAATAGGTTTTAAAAAAAAACTTAATTATGAATATGTAGAATATATGAATAAGTTAGTTTTAAAAACGGCTGTATATCAAGAAAAATATATACAAAATAATCTTTACTTTAAAAATTTGGCAAATACACATAAGTTTTAAGTTAAAAATAGGTATTCGTTTATGTTTTAACAACCTCCTTTGTCGACTGGTAATTTTTTTGGTCAAAATTATAAAAATTTTCCTATTTTGTGCTAAATTTAAAAAAAAATTTAATGTGCGCCATTTTACCAGTAGATGTTATTCTTGATTAATTCTGATATACACCTTATAGCTTTGTTAATTAATTAAAACTTATTTCTAACCAATAATCTTTTAAATCTAAACAATAATTGTTAAGCATATTATTTGTATTAAAATAATTTTTATTACAGTTAAACTATATATATAATAGTTTCCTATTTACTTAATAAATATAATTTACTCTTGTCACTTGTTTACATATTTACAAAATTTCTCAAAATTCCTTATATTAAAAGTTTGAAAAAAATTATATTTAAGTATTCCTAACAATACAAATATTGATTTATGCAATTAATGGTGTTTTCATATTAATATATCAGTAATTTGTAAAATTTATGTTCAAGTTAATTGGCTTAATAACTTTAAAATTAATATAAATAAAAAATTTTGAAAATGTAAAATATAATAATAAACATATTATAATTTATAAATCATAAAAATTAATAAGTTACACAAACCAATTAAATAGGTATTATATTTAATTGTAATAATAGTGTTTATACAAAAATCGTATAATCTATTTATACAACTTTTATAATCCAAATCATAATTTAATGCAAAACTCATATAAAATTTGACCAAAAGTTAGAAATTGTGTTTTGTTTTTAAAATAAGTAAAACTAATCAAGTCAATAAAGAACTTATTAATTAAAAATTTTTAATTAAAATGCTTTTGTAAAAGTTTTTTGTTTTTTTTTGTGAGAATTTTATGCTTAAATATTGTGTTGATTAAACTCGAATGAATTGCAAACAAATACAGAGCCACTGACTGTATGAAGAGTTAATGTGTTTTAGTAATAGTCTAACGAAAACGCAATGAACTAAAAGAGTTGCACTATTTTCGAAGATAAGGACAACTTATTTCCCTTTTATAGTTAAATCGCTATTTAAAGAACAATTTCGCTTATAGTCGAGCGATAATAAAGTTTAGAAAAGAACAAACAGTTAGACTGGAGTTGGTTAGACTGTTCGGCACTGTATCGACACTACAATAGGAACTACATTATAGAGAACGCCGTTAACTGAAGAGAACGGCAGTTAAGCACACGTTTGGCTTTACAAACAAATTAGCCATAAATTGAATAAAACATTTGTTGTGTTTTAAAACAGTCGACAATAAGGTCAAACAAATCTATTCACCTAGAAATGCCTTCGGAGATATGATTCCCGTTCTTTTGGCCACTACTATGGCTATACCGGTCTCGAGGAACGGAACCGTAAAGTCAACGTATGCCTGTCGGTCGGAGTTGATCTTTATGGACGTGCCCACCATATCTGCCCTATGGTTGAGCAGATCGGCTATCAGTCCATTCCAAGAGCCGTTCTGTAGTATTAGATAATGTTAGGCAGTGTTAGGAAAGGCATAATTGACAGCAAATAGGAGAGTACATAGGAGAGCATATAGAGAACAGAGAGCACATACAATGAGGACACCCCACGCGCCGTCCTCTACCCGATTGAGTTCATACGAAAACTTCAAATCGTCGGCAAATTTCTGCAACAAATCAATGCAAAAACCGGCGCAACAGCCGTATCGAACACGGGTTGCACTTCTGTTGACAAATTGATTCGAAAGTTAGAAAGTTTTAAAAATTTAAGGAAACAGTTATATCAATAATAGCAGTAATAAATGCGGAGACGACTTACCCATTGGTCTGCGGCTCAGTCTGTTTACATCGGACGGCTCGACTCACTTTGCATTCACCGGTCTCGTTGTCGGGGGGAACGGCGTTGATGAAGGGCGGCTCCTCTAGCCAGCTCACTTTCAGACTGAACTGAAACACATTTATAATTGAAAAGTTGAAAAATATTTCTTTTCTATTCATAAGAGAGACATAAATCTTGAAAAATAAGTGCTTATCAACTATTCACTGAATTTCGATTTTGACTAACCTTTTCAGGCACTCCCATCGGAGCAACCGGAGAGTTGCCGGGCCAAGTGATGTCTGTGCAACAAATCAAATTAATTTTAAATCCACTCAATTTGAGCCAAATATTTTTTTGCTCAAAGCTATCGAAATCAAGACTGTGTTAGAACTCTCTGCATACTATCACTCGATATAACTTTATTTAGTATTTATTAAATCTGTTTTATAACTTATTTTATATTTATAGATAGATATTTGGCTAAAGGCTTAACATTTTTTACAATTATATTATATATTCTTTTTAAGATTAATTTTTTCATATAAAATAAATTTGAAATAATTTTATATATAATCATTCATAAGTTTATTTAATTTAATAATTCGTTTACTTAGCAATAAATTCTAATTAAGAATTTTATTTAGACATAAAACTTAAGCGCTTTCTCTTCATTTCTTACATTTTTTATAAGTAATTTATATTTAATTTTAAACATTTAGTTAATATTGATTTAAACTTCGAAAAATTTTGTAGCAACTATATAATAATAAAATATATTCAAAATATGATTAACTCTATTACTAGGCATTATATACCGATTGTTATATGAATTGTTAATAGCAATAAATGCGAGATAAGTTAACACTTCCAAGGTGAATAATAATTATAAATATTTTAAAATTTTATTTAAATTACGTTAATAATTTTTTTAAATTATCCTGCAAAAAGTCTAGCTTAGTTAATTAAAAAATATACTAATAAAAGAAGTTAAAAATTAAATTAAATAACAATGAATTTACCAAGATTAGTCAAGGGAATAAAACATAATACTATACTTGACTAATAAAATTTGGCAAACATCTTTCTAAGTTGTAAATTGAAAAATAAATGCCTTTCTGTTTTAATTTTTTAATAGTTTTTTAGTTAAAATTTTTAAAATGTTCCATAATTTGTGACTAAATCCAGTTTGAATTCAGTAAAATCGGGTAAAATAGCAAAAAACCACCATTTTACCCTCTCCTCTAAACATCCTCACAGTTAACTCAGATAAAGCTAAACATATAGACACAAAGTTCTATTAGCTTGTCAGAATCGATATAATTTTGTTAATTTACCCATAACCATCAGATCACTTAGCATAAAATTTATAAAGGTAAAAAGTATACACTGTAACATAAAATTTATATATTTGAATTCATCAAGAGTTAAATAAAAAAAACATTTTCTATCCCAAATTGCTAGCTTCTTTATTTAGTAAGCTATATACAAATCTGTATTAAAAAATCGATAAAAATATTTGTTTTATGAATCATAATATTCATTCAAAATCTTATTTATATGCAACAAAAATCTCATATATTTATTAACAAAAATATGTTTTTTAAAATATATTTCATGTTTAAATCCAATATAAAATTTGAATTAAATGTTTTCTGTAAGAATACTCACAAATAAAAAATTAGACTTTAATCAATAGACTTTTACTAATCTAATATTTAATTAATTATAATTAAAGAATAAAGACAATGTAAAACAATAAATAAAATTTTGTTTAAATTGTTTTTATGCTCTATTTTTAGTATTGGACGCAATATTTGTGTATCAAGCAGTGTTCGTAAAAGTGTTTTTTTAATAATCAAATAAAGTCTAATAAAAATACTTTTTTATGTTTGAGATACTACAGAGTATAAAGTATATCGATTAGGAAGTAATAAATTGACAAAAAGCAGAGACACATATAAAAAGACTTATACTGTACACATATACAGACACATATGTTTATTAGAGATAATTCTTACCTTTTATTTCAATTCCTTCTTCAGTCCATAAACCAATCTATTGGAAGAAAACGATATTAAAGCCAATATCTCTCTAAAACACAACTGTATTCGTGACTCAAATATTTTATAATTGAATTAACAGATAATTGAGATGATCTCTAAAAACAATTAATTGATCGAAAACTACTTTATTGATTATCACTAAGTTAGTTTGTTAAAGCCAAAACTTATTAATTTTGCGATTCTCTATCTTTCAATTGAGATAAAAGACAAAATAATTTTAGGTCTCATAAAGACTGAGGCAATAGACCGGACAGGCAGTCAAAAACATACTAATCCATATGTAGAGACCGTAAAGAGTTTCCAAATGCCTGTTCTTTCTTATGCCAAACTTATTAAGATTCAAATATTTTATATTCTATTCAAAAAAATTACATAAAAGGAATGTCTGAAGGAATTCAATCCTAGCATTCAAATGAAAAACTGCATTTGCATAAGAAAAGCCGTGAAATGTGAATATATATAAATAAATGACTTGTTATTTGAATATTTCTTTTGATCAATAATTTTGTTTGAAATGTATGAAAGTATTCAATTCATTTGGCTTTTGATTACTTGATTACATCAGATTTGCAAATAATTTAAATAATTTTTATATTAATGCAAAACTAATTAATTAGAAAATTGCGTTTAATTTAACCAGATACTTTTACTACTCAAATGATTTAAATAAAATTTTCGAAATAATTTGCATTCTTTTTGTCAATTAGTATCTATAGTTTGAAAGAAAAGCTAAAAGAGTTTGAAATTTTGTTTTTCAATTCTATGCTAATATCATAAACAGTTATTTTAAAATCGATTTTACTTGATCCATGCTTAATCAAAGCCAATGAGAATTTGATTATTTTCAAATAAAATCCATAAAATTAATATATTGAGTAAAATAGTGCTCAATATATAATCCAGTTTGCAATTAGAACTGGTTGGTATTATTAGTTGGTATTTAAGAAACTAAATCCTTTTATTGCGATTTGTTTTAGTTTAGTCGGTCTCTACTCAGATCAATGTTTTCATATATAGTGTTATTTACAGTATTTTCATGTTTTTAGGCATTGCTTCTTATTTTTGGATTCTTAGCACAAATTCTATGAATAATGTATTGATTGATATAATAGTATATATTTCGTAATTATAATGCGCGACAAAACAGAATCGAATTATGTGTCAATTGATGCAAATAATGTGTTTTAAATAATACGAAGCCATAATACAACGCACCTTATCCCACATTCCAATGTTGTTCAAATTCATAATGTCGAGCTCAACATATTTGAGAGTTCCGTCCGGATTGAATTCCAAATTAGGTCTTCCGTACTTAGTCTTTACGCTTACATTTCGTAAATATCTGCAAAAATTTTAATTTCTTATTAGTTCTAATTTAACCATTGCTTCATTTAATTAAATTTAAGCATTTCCTAAAAATTTTTCTAAAATTAAAATATTTTTTGATTAGTAATTCAGTTTTCAAATATATTCTTGGTTTGAAATAAATTGAATTCCTTATGAAGTCTATTGATTTAATTTTTTTAAATGTTTGTCTATTCAATAAATAAATTTGTTTCAAAAGTTTATAAAAATCCCAGAGGTTTGTGAATTAGGTCTTAAGACTTTCACTTTATTTTAACAAAAGTGAATGCAGTTTACAAATCAGACTCAACATAATACAGACTTTCTTTAGTCAAACAATTTATTTTTTAAAAAGGTTTACTTAAAATATTCTTAATTATAATAAAAATCTTTAGAGTATAAAATGTTATTTACTATTCATTGTTTAACAAAATATTACAAAAATATTCAAATTTCTTAAAAATATATTAAGAATTGTTAAATTATATATAGTATTTATTTATATAATTTACAATAATTAAAAATATTTTGTCAACATTTGTTAAACTTTAATTACTTTAAAATTATATATCTATTGTTAATCTACAGTAATTGCACTTTAATTTTAAAAAACAGAATTTACAGTAAAATCAAATTTGCTTGTATATATCCTAAATAATTTTATTTATATATCAATAAATTTCAACTTAAAAAGCAATTTTTACTTTAAACTGTATAAATATTTAACAATCTAACTTTAATTAGAATATCTTTTTAAACTCATTATTTATTTATGTTTTTAGTTTTTTATTTATCCCAAACTAAGCATTAAATTGTTTTTTTAAATATGCTGTAAAAGAGTAAAAATATAAAAATGTAACAATAATTTAGCAATTTTGTTTTAAAAAATTTAATATAAAAACTTCTACTCAAAGGAATTGACTTAAAAATATAATTTAAAAATTAAAGCAACGGAAATGAATGCTTAAAAACAGTTTTGATATATTATTGATAGAGAATTTGAATTTTAAATTGAGATTTTCGTAATGCTATTAAATTTATGCTTTTCATATGAATAATGTATGGATAACCAGAATCTATATGTTTTATCAAACACTTTGATTAAATATATTGTGGAAAAAACTTTTAGTATTTTTGAGTTTATAAATTGAAGTAATGAGAAACGAAATAAGAAATTACTTGAAAAATATGTCGCCTCTACTCCATCGAGTCTCAGCCGAACCATTGCAACTGAGATTAGGGGAAAGGCTTATATTGAGGTTATGGGCGTCGTTGACAAATAGTTCTAAGCCGTGACCGAAGATAGTGACCGCTCTCTCGATCTCGTCTAACAGCCGCTGATGTGTTGTATTGAAGTGAACTCCTAAACCAACAATGGATTGAATGTAAGGCAAGACTAATAAAATAAGTGAAATCTGAGCTCAAGATTGTAACTAAAAGAAAGTAATTTTATCAAAACAACAAAACAAAACCAATACTAAAATCATTGCTTTGTCTCAAATATACAGTTGTTTTAAGTGAGAAAAAACAGAAAATAAACAAAAAACAGATCGATATAAGACAAGTGAAGCGTCTCTTGCCTAGCATTCCTGGTGGAAATTCACCCGGGGCATAGTCGGCCCCACCACCCAGCACACTTTGAGTCACTATCCACATGTAATTCTTGCCCGTCATTTTGAGACCCTCTGCCGCAGCCATTATTTCTTGAGCTTCTTCCTTGGTGCAATACAGGAGTATAACCCGCGCCTCACTCACTGACAGCGCTTCCAATTCGTATCGAATTTCTGCTCGGTTATTTGACTTTATTGTATAGATGTCCAAGATGTTAAATCTACACAACCCCAGCACCAACACGAGCACCAGTAGAAGTATCAGCAAACGCATGCGGAGCAAATGATAATAATTTAATACCATTTAATCAGATATTACTAGTATTTAATTATTTATTTAAATTACTATTATATTTTGAAAAAATTATTAAATATTGATATTAAATTTATAGCAATATTTTAAAGTTGAAAATAATATATATACAGTATATATATTAAAAATGTAATTTTAAAGATGCATGTTTATTTTATCAAAAAATGCCACACGGAAAAATATTTTAGTTCTATAATTAATAAACTTTTAATCTTTAAAGTATTTAGTATCATCATTTACTTAACAATTAACATGGTCTGTTTGTTAATATTATTATTATTATATTTGTTATGCATTTGCAAAATATTTCAGATATTTTAATTTAACGGTATTTTATATAAAAATATTAGAGTCAACAAGGTAAGTTATTCATAATTTTATTCATATTAATTATTCAAATATTCATTTAGAAACATCAAAGAGTGAAAAGGCCAAACAGTCAAGAAAAAATTTGGGAAAATTATGTTAAAATATAATTTGGCTAATAAACTGATCAAATGAAATTTTCTTTCTAATACTCAAAAACCTATACAATATTGCAATTTAATTAAATTTAAACTAAATTTAGAACCAATTTTGATCAAAAATTTAACAAATTTTGCAAGCTGCCTTCTATATCAAAGACATTTTTGCGCACCAATAACCCGGGAGGAGAAGAAATAAATGCCAATTTTAAAAATCAAGAAAGATTATTAACTGATCCCCTTTTGAATCCAGGATACATACAAATTAAACCCCAAAAGAATTTATAATAGATTAATAAAATTATAATTTAATTTATTAATAATAAATTTATACTATAAAAATTTTTTTTTCTAGATTTAAAAAATTTGCTAATTAATTTTGTTCTAGTTTTATATTTACTATGCCTGCTAAAAGTTTGCTAAAGCGAATCTACAATCTTAGTGCAAATGTTTTTTTGCAATATTATAATGTTTTATGATTCTAATATAAAATTGTCTCTATTTCTGATGCTTTTTAAAATTGGATATAGTTTTTCCGATTCGGAATGAGTTTAAAATTTAACTTTAATTTAAAGACAATATATGAAAATAAGCAACAAATAATAAAATCTTAAAATAAATAAAATCTCAGCAAGCTAAAAATCAAAACTTACATTTTAAAAATTCTGTGTTTAAAAAACAATAATCTAAAAATAAATTTTAAATATATTAAACTCTAGAAGGCACAATTTAAATCCGATTTCATTTTCTAATGCTTTGAATAGAATTTAAATTAAATATAAAGTGAAGTACAAAATGTTAAAGTTTTTAAATTTAAAATATAAGCACTTTTACATGCATATTTGAAATAGATTTGCTTTTTTGGCAATCGATTTCTAAATAAACTTCAGTCCAGTATAAATATTGTAGTAAAATTTCAGCTAACCTTTACAAAATATATTAATATCAACTGGCAACAAAAATTGAAACTACATTTCATTATTTTATTTTAACTAAATTAATGAATGAATTTCTACAAAATTTTA
>JAQFXP010000458.1:0-29940 GCA_034693685.1 Belba bartosi | reverse complement strand
AGAGAGAGAGAGAGAGAGAGAGAGAGAGAGAGAGAGAGAGAGAGACCGGCAGTGATGTGTTGCCAAAAGACTGAAAATCAGGTCAAATGTCGAGACAATAGACAAGACATACATAAATCAAATTTAACCCATTTTTACATACATTTAATTCATATATTTTCTTAAACTCAATATTAATCTCTATTTTTATCAATTAATCAATACTTGAGATAAAAACAATTTTTATTTTTGCCGAAAAATACACAAATTTTTTAAAACATTTTTTTTTCTCTTAGATTAATTTGTAATTAACGGAAAAATGTTTTTATTTTACATATAATTAATGGATTTATTGGATATGATATTTGGTATTTTGAAAATTTATTTGGATATCAATTCATAAAAACAAATCGTTTGTCAATTAAGTATTGATTTTAATTAACAAAACAAAACAAAAAATCGATTTTTACTTTCAATAACGACTTCGCATAAAAATGTCTATTTTTGTGTCTATTCTTGTCGTTCAAACAGTTGTTCATTGGTTCCGAAGAGTGATTTCATGCAATTAATTACAATTTGTTTCAAAGTTTAGCTTAAATTACATTATATTCTAATTATTTTTTCTTCAAATTTGATACACATTTACATTAGAGAAAAAATTAGACAATTTTCGAGAAAAATCGGACACAAATTGACTAATAATTTGAATTCAATTGAAAAAAAAAGAAATTATTAATTAGTTTTGATTATATAATACAAAACAAAACATAAACTCTCACTAAAAGTCGATTCAATAGTATAGAAAATAATTAATTATAACTTAATTAAAAATCGAGTAAATTATGAAATTAATTAAGAGTTTACATAAAAAAAATTCAAAATTCAAATTAATTTTGTGTCAAAAAAAATTAAATAAATCTTAGATTTAAATGAAAAAAGACTTAAGAAAAAAAATATATAATAAACATAAAAAATCGAATAAATCGAAAAAAGTTTGTCTAAAAAACAAAACTCAAAAAAAATTATATCAAAAAAAATCTTAAACTCAATTCAAAAGATAACTTAAGAGAAAAGAGTGAAAAAAAATCAAATAATAGATAAGAAAAACGCAAAAAATTGCTATTAAGTGAAATCAAATGCTAAACAACAGACAATTTATGTACAATCTTCTTATGATAGCGTAAATACTGATTACTTTTGAAACTCTTATTACAATCAGTTTCCATACATTTGTACATAAGTTTCACATTTGTCTTAACGCTATTCCGGTTCAGCTTCGGCTCACTCTTCGGGACTAAACTCACATTATTTCGGCTAACCTTTGGTTCAACTTTCGGCACTACTATCTTCGGCACTGATCCCACATTATTACGATTGACCTTAAGCTCACTCTTCGGAACATACGCTTTAGCACAACCGGCGCTATTGTTAGTGATATTGTGGCGCCTCTTGTGGTTCATTAGATGCGTTTTCTGCGTAAAACTCTTCAGACAATTGCTGTAATCGCAGACAAACGGCTTGACCTCCGAGTGGATCAGTTTGTGGCGAATGAGACCGTATTTAGTGTTAAAACTTTTGATGCAATCCTTGAAATCGCATTTGAATTGTTTATCCAAATCCGGGTTCAGGTGAACGTCGTTCTTGTGTTGACTTAAATCGGATTTCGCGGCAAATGTTTGGTTACATTCACTCCAATCGCAGACGTATTTGCCGTTAGTCTGAGCGGAGGAATGGCCGCTCGACTCGTGTCGGCGCAGGTTTACGCTATATTTGAACATTTTATTGCAGTCTTTGTGTTGACATTTGTATTGTTTTCGCTTATAATGTGACGTAAAGTGTCTTTTCAATGAGATCTCATCGACGGCTCTGTATTGGCATTTAGGCCAAAAACACTTGAAATACGATTTATTCTGTTTTTTAACACTTTTTGCCGATTTGTTTCGATTCACTGCTCTCTCGACATCCGATTTACATAACTTAAAGTCGAATTCGGAGTCGAAAACCGAATCCAAAGCCGAATCACTATCGATGTGCTCTCCAGTGAAGACACTATTGTTTTGACACAAAATAACTGCAATTTTGTCTAAATTTTCGCACAAATGTCTCAATTCATTCAATTGACGCAATTTTTTTGTTAAATCATTTAAAGTCATATACAATGAACTCATTTCTGTATTGAAAGTCAGAATTTGTGGTCAATTTTTGTGCCGAAACGACGTCTTCATTGTCTTCAGTCGTTGTCGGGGAAGCCGTTGACTGTAAGACACGTTTGAATCGATGTAAAGGTAAACAACGCTATTGAGAGCGCGTTGTTATGGAAACCATTGTTTGTCAACATTACTAAACATTTGTTGTTTTCTTTTCGGCTATAGTTTTGAATTGGATTTTATGTTTTGAATTGATTTTGATTTTTAATTATCATTTAATTGGTTTTTGTTGTATAAAATGTGCGATATATTAATCAACGATTTATTTGATGAGTTGAGAGACGAAAACAAAAGACTTTTAACTGATTTGACGTTTGAGCGCAATTTGAGAGAAAATTTAGAAAATTTTAAAAACTATGCATTAGTTTTGCTAAATAGCTGTAAATGTAATCGAAATACAGACGTAATTAAGAAATTAAATGAATTGCAGATCAGTTACGCGAACCTCAAACTCATTAAAATTGTTGCAAATAATCCGAAAATAAGTAAACAAAATGTTGAAATAAATTGCGGTAAAAGTTATTGAAATTATTTAAAATAAAAACAATATTTAGTTTTTATTTCAATTAACAGCTAATGTTAAACAGGATTTGATTGAAGAAAATGTTGTCTCAATTGCCGAAACAATACAACAAAACAATGAATTAAATTGCGGTAAAAGTGACTGAAATTACGTTAAAACAAAATTAATTTGATTTCAATTAACAGTTGATGTCAAACAAGAAACGATTGAAGAAAATGTTGACTCAATTACCGAAACAATTACAAAAAGACAAACCAAGAGAAACACAAAAAGACAAAAATTGCGGCAAAACTCAAACCAATTATCAGAAATGGCTTCCGTAGTCATACAAAACGCCAATTGCATTGACTTTCGATGCAATCAATGCGAACACTGTTTCGAATCGGCTCTCGATTTGCAAATACATTGCAATAGAGATCACCGAAACATCGATTCATTTGTTTGTCTCGAATGCCAATACATATTCAATACGAAAGAGCACTTATCCGCACATATATCACAAACGCATCGAAAAGAGGCCTTAAAACCAAATTCGAGACACTATCGGACGGAATCCAATAAACTATATAAATGTGATCTTAAGACTTGTGGCAAAAGTTTTAATTACAGTTACTCTTTCTTACGCCACAAACTAATTCACGCGAAGATTAAGCCATTTGTCTGCGATTACGACAATTGTTTGAAGAGTTTTACGCAAAAAACACATTTAATGTTTCATAAGAGTAGCCATATTAGGCGAAGAGACAAAATCAGCGGTAATTGTAGTCAAGATTTTGTTGTCAAGACTTTACCCAAACGTAAACTTAGACACAGAGACTGACCTAAAGGTCATTTGAGTTTAGACTTAAACAATGACCTAATGAGTAGCCGGAATAGTATTAAGACAAATGTGAAGTTTTGCTAAAATGTACGAAAACTTTTTGAAACCTTAAAATTTAGACAGGGTTTTTTGTCGAATTTTCAAATTTATGGTAAATTTTGTTTACATAACTCTCTAACCTAGTTTTGATCAAATGTTCATTAAATGCATATTTGCTTTGTTGTGAAAACACATACATAAGTTGCAAACATATTGTATATAATACAAGCGAACGACGCATTCATTTGATATTTCATTTTTGTAAATTTTTCTGTTTTTTTCAATTTATTAATTTTGTTTATTTTTTAAATATTATTCAAATTTAATCAATAAATTATACTTTGCTTTTGAACTTGTTTACTTTATTTTATTAAGTTTAGTTTAAATGCATTGTTTTATTAATTATCTTGTTATTTATCCAATATAATTTATTTACAAATACAGTAGTTATAGAAAACTAAAATAAAAATAACAATTCTGTTAAGTCAATGTTGGCAGGGTTGGTTAATGGGGTACAACTGGGAGTAAAATATTTAGTTTTCTCTTCAAATACTCACAAGTGGTATAGGAGAGGATAAATTGTTTGGTATTTTTTCCTACTATTCTTTTAATATAAACCGATTCAACTAATTTTAAACAGGATTTTGACCAAATTTTGTTAATTTTACTGGATTTAAAATTGAATTCATCATGAATCTATTTAATTGACAAAATTTAACCTGATAGATTAATGCGAATTTTCCAAATTGAGAAATATTTGCCAAATTTTCGAAAGTACAGGTATTTTGCTTATACTTTCCTTCTCTTATCTAACCCATGTTTTGAACTTGGAAAAATAGTATATTTATAGATATAAATAAAATTTTTTTCATTATTTTATTATTCATATTAAAGTAAATTATAAACAAACATTAATTTTTGAAAATAGAATTTATTTATTTTGATAGATTAATGTGAGTTTGCAAATAACAAATAAAATTAAACATAAATTATACACATTTTTAGCTAATTAAAAAATCAATATTTTATTTTATTATATTTTTTAGTATTGATTTTACATACAGTATTAATAATGCAATATATAACATAAATCATAAGTTTAGTTTAATTTCCTTTGTAAAAATAAATGATATATTTGCAATCGAAATAAAATTTTATTTTATTATATTTTTTAGTATTGTTTTTACATACAGTATTAATAACGCATTATATAACATAAATGATAAGTTTAGTTTAATTGCCTTTGTAAAAATAAATGATATATTTGCAATCGAAATAAAATTTTATTTTATTCTATTTTTTAGTATTGATTTTACATACAGTATTAATAATGCAATATATAACATAAATGATAAGTTTAGTTTAATTGCCTTTGTAAAAATAAATGATTTATTTTGCAATCAAAATAAAATTTTATTTTTTGCAATAACAAAATATTTTAAAAACTAAAAATTGCTGCAAAAAAAATTTTAAATATAAAAAAATCAGTCAACTAATATTGTTATAAAATGAAGTCAAATAATAAATTAAATCCAAAGACTTTATTAACGGAAAGTTTGCGTTTGAGTTCTGCGGGAAAACACTTCTATAGAATAGGTTTGTCTAAATATCCAAATGGATGTACTCATAGATCAAAACTATTTCATCCGATTCTCGTCTTTACTATATTGTTAATCCTAATTAGTAGAATGTTGATTTCTATATTAATCTCAGACAAACGATTAGAATTCTATCTATTTATCGGAGATTTTGGATATTTTCTTAATATGAGATTACATATGAACATAGCCGTAGCAATGGCTGGTTTAATTGCTCTTGCTACACAACTATTGCATTACTATAACTATTATTGGGATATAAGACCTAATTATATGCAAGTCTTCGATATGATGTCTGCAGTCATTACTCCCAAAGAGTGCGGTTTAAACGACCAGAAAGTTATTAGAGATATACTAAAAAGAACAAAAATTATATTTAAATTAAGTGATTTTGTTATTAAATCGTTGGGAACAATGGGATTTTTTATGCCATTTACTTCATTTAGTTTAAGAGTATCCTACTTTCAATTATTTCTAATTGGCCTTCCTCATTCTTTATTGTTTTCATTATTTGCCGTATACGCAGGTCAAATAATCTGGATTCAAGTCATTTATTTCTACTTGATAACATTTTATTTGAAATTAAAACAAAAAGAAATTAACAATTATTTATTAAAAGTTATATATAATAATAATATATTTATAAATATAAAAGTCTTAAAATCAAATGCAATTTTCAAGACATTAAATGACATATATTTGGAAATTATTGAATACGACTCTAATATTTGGTCAACATTTTTGGGCATTATTTGGTTGTCTTGTTCACTAATTATATCATTCATTATATTTATGATTAGATTTGGAAATGACGTTCACTGGTCTATTCGGTTTATGTTGTTTAATGTAATGATATTTTTTAGCCTAATACTGATTATCCTAATTGAGTCGTCCTCTTCGGTCAACTTTGAGGCTAAGAAGACCTATAAGTTGTTGTCGTCTTATAAGTTGGTCTGTATTTCATCGAAACATTGGTTATATATCAATGCTATATATGGATTAAAGGCAATATAAATTTTATTAATTTGATTGTATTTTTTAAAAAATCAATTTAAAAAAATTATTTTTAAGTTTTTGACAAATTTTGAACGAATAAGTGATAGCAACAAAATTGGATTTTCGTGTTTGAAGTTATTTGTTATTAATTATTATCGCGGTTTTGAAGTTAGATTTGAAAAGTTTATATTTTTAATAATATTTTTGTTTATTATTTAATTATTTATTTCTAATAGATTATTTCATTTGGTGCACTTGTCTTGTTAAAAATCATTCAGATGGAAATTGATCAACAATAATTAACATGCAGATATATTATAACTATGGCAAGTTTCTGTCTCATTTTTATCTTATTTGTGACGTAACAGCTATTTAGACTATAAATTAGGACTAAAAACAAAAATTTAAAATATATGTATTAATATATATAATATTAATTTAATTTTAAAATGTCTTAAGATCACAATTAATTGATTCAATTATAATTTGACGGCAAAAATGTTTTCAGATTTTCATTAATTGATCCAATTATTTGATTAATTACAGGTGATTTGAAGACATTTTTGCCATCAAATGATGATTGGATCAATTAATGGTGATTTAAAAACATTTTGAAATTAAATTATTATGTTTAGTTGTAATTTATTATCTAGATAGCTGTAGCGTCACAAATAAGATAAAAAATGAGCCAGAAACTTTGCCAGAATTATAATTTACATTTTTACATAGATTTCCATTTTTATCCTTGGGTTGGGTTGGATAAATTTGCCGATTAAAAGGAGGAGGGATAAAAAATAGATTTGTTTTAAAATTAATACTATATAGAATACTCGAATATTGAAATAGGAAACATTATTTTAAAATTGTGTAACAAAATTGAACTTTTGACAAATATGGACGTGGACAAATTTGGAAGTCAAGTGTAGTTTATATGTATAAAATGTTAAGCTTTTTAATTCAAATGTTTTTAATTTTTATTTTACAAAACTTAATGAGCACTTGTATGGTTTGATTAAGAAATTCAGTCAGGGTGTTCAATGTTAAAATTAAAATTGCTAAAATGTACGAAAACTTTTTGAAACCTCAAAATTTAGACAGGGTTTTTTTTGTCGAATTTTCAAATTTATGATAAATTTTGTTTACATAACTCTCTAACCTAGTTTTGATCAAATGTTCATTAAATGCATATTTGCTTTGTTGTGAAAACACATACATAAGTTGCAGACATATTAATATAATACAAGCGATCGACGCATTTATTTGATACTGTATTTCATTTTTTGTAATTTTTTCTGTTTTTTTTCAATTTAGTAATTTTGTTTAATTTTAATTATTAATCAAATTTATTTCAATAAATTATACTTTGCTATTGAACTTGTTTACTTTATTTTATTAAGTTTTTAAATGTATTGTTTTATTAATTATCTTATTATTTATCCAATATAATTTATTTACAACTATTTATTTATAGAACACTAAAATAAAAATAACAATTCTGTTTTGAACAAAGTTAGTCAAGGTTGGCAGAGGGCAATGTTGACAGGGTTGATTAAGGGGGTACAACTGGAAGTAAAATATTTAGTTTTCTCTTCAAATACTCACAAGTGGTATAGGAGAGGATAAATTGTTTGGTATTTTTTTCTGCTATTTTTTTAATATAAACCGATTCAACTAATTTTAAACAAGATTTAGACCAAATTTTGTTAATTTTACTGAATTTAAATTCAACTCATCATAAATCTATTAAAATTGACAAAATTTGACCTGCTAGATTAATGCAAATTTTCAAAATTGAGAAATATTTGCCAAATTTTCGAAGATACAGGTATTTTGCTTATTTTCCTTTTCTCTTATCTAACCCATGTTTTGAACTTGGAAAAATAGTATATTTATATATATAAATAAAATGTTTTTTATTATTTTATTATTCATATTAAAGCAAATTATAAACAAATATTAATCTTTGAAAATAGAATTTATTTATTTTAATAGATTAATGTTAGTTTGCAAATAACATGTAAAATTAAACATAAATTATACACATTTTTAGCTAATTAAAAAATCAATATTTTATTTTATTATATATTTTAGTATTGTTTTTACATATTAATAATGCAATAATTATTTATATATAACATAAATCAATTGTTTAGTTTATTTGCCTTTGTAAAAAGTGAATTATTTATTTTGCAATTGAAATAAAATTTTATATTGTGCAATAACAAAATATCTTAAAAACTAAAAATTGTTGCAAAATAAATTTTAAATATAAAAAATAAGTTAACTAATATTGTTATAAGATGAAATCAATTAACAAATTGAATTCAAAGGCTTTATTAACGGAAAGTATGCGTTTAAGTTCTGCGGGAAAACATTTCTATAAAATAGGTTTATCTCAATATCCAAATGGATGTACCCATAGATCAAAACTATTTTATCCGATTCTCGTCTTCATTATAATAATAATCCAAATTAGTAGAATGCTGATTTCTATATTATTTTCAGACAAACCATTAGAATTCTATCTATTTATTGGAGATTTTGGATATTTTGTTAATATGAGATTACATATGAACATAGCCGCAGCAATGGCTGGTTTAATTGCTCTTGCTACACAACTATTGCATTACTATAACTATTATTGGAATATAAGACCTAATTATATGCGAGTCTTCGATATGATGTCTGCAGTCATTACTCCCAAAGAATGCGGTTTAAACGACCAGAAAGTTATTAGAGATATACTCAACAGAACTAAAATTGTATTTAAATTAAGTAATTTTGTTATTAAATCGATGGGAACGATGGGATTTTTTGTGCCATTTATTTCATTTAGTTTAAGAGTATCCTGCTTTCAATTATTTCTAATTGGCCTACCTCATTCCTTATTGTTTTCATTATTTGTAGTATACGTAGGTCAAATAATTTGGATTCAAGTCATTTATTTCTACTTGATAACATTTTATTTGAAATTAAAACAAAAAGAAATTAACAATTATTTATCAAAATTTATATATAATAATAATATATTTATAAATATAAAAGTCTTAAAATCAAATGCAATTTTCAAAACATTAAATGACATATATTTGGAAATTATTGAATACGACTCTAATATTTGGTCAACATTTTTGGGCATTATTTGGATGTCTTGTTCACTAATTATATCATTCATTATATTTATGATTAGATTTGGAAATGACGTTCACTGGTCTATTCGGTTTATGTTGTTTAATGTAATGATATTTTTTAGCCTAATACTGATTATCCTAATTGAGTCGTCCTCTTCGGTCAACTTTGAGGCTAAGAAGACCTATAAGTTGTTGTCGTCTTATAAGTTAGTCTGTATTTCATCGAAACATTGGTTACTTATCAATGCTATATATGGATTAAAGGCAATATAATTTTTATTTATTTGATTGTATTTTTAAAAAATCAATTTAAAAATTTATTTTCTAGTTTTTGACAAATTTTGAACGAATAAGTGATGGCAACAAAATTGGATTTTCATGTTTGAAGTTATTTATTATTAATTATTATCGCGGTTTTGAAGTTAGTTTTGAAAAGTTTATATTTTTAATTATATTTTTGTTTATTATTTAATTATTTATTTCTAATAGATAATTGCATTTGGTGCACTTGTCTTGTTAAAAATCATTCAGATGGAAATTGATCAACAATAAATGACATGCATTATTGTTGTTATTATAACTATGGCAAGTTTCTGTCGCATTTTTATCTTATTTGTGACGTAACAGCTATTTAGACTAAAAATGAAAATTTAAATTATATAAGTTAAATTTATTATATAATTTTAATTTAATTTTAAAATGTCTTGAGATCAAAATTAATTGATTTAATTATTATTTGATGGCAAAAATGTCTTCAGATTTTTATTAATTGATCCAGTTACTAAATCAATTACAGATGATTTGAAGACATTTTTGCCATCAGATGATAACTGAATCAATTAATTGTGATCTGAAGACATTTTGAAATTAAATCATTTTTAGTTGTAATTTATAGTCTAAATAGTTATACTGTAGTCATAAATAAGATGAAAAATGAAACAGAAACTTTGCCATATTTATAATTTGCACTAGACTTCCATTTTTATCCTTGGGTCTGGTTGGATAAATTGGCCAATTAAAAGGAGGAGGGATAAAAATAGACTTGTTTTAACATTAATAATATAAGAAATACTCGAATATTGAAATAGGGAATTAAAATATGGAACATTGTTTTAAAATTGTGTAACAAAATTGAACTTTTGACAAAAATGGACATGGACAAATTTGGAAGTCAAGTGTAGTTTATATGTATAAAATGTTAAACTATACATGTTAAGCTATATATAATTCAAATGTTTTTAATTTTTATTTTACAAAAAAATAATAAACACTTGCATGGTTTGATTAAGAAATTCAGTCAGAGTGCTTAATGTTGAAAGTAAAATTTTAATAAAAAATATAAATTATTAAAAAATTTTAAAGTTTGATTTTTAACTCATTAATTCGGATTTAATTTTGTTTATAATAATTTAATTTAATTTATTATAATATAAATTGCATATTAGTTTGTATAAATATAATAAAAATCAATTTTTATAATAATGGAGATTAAAACAATGTTTATATCCCACATATACTGCATATTACTTTGGCATCCAATTGACATTCCTTTTACAAACCTGATAATATCCTTTTAATAAGTTTTTAAAAAATAAAGTTTATTTGATTTTATCAATTATTGTCTTTGCTCAACCCAGCTAACAGATGTAGAGCTGGATTGTATATTTAATTAAAGTTTAATATATAAGTTTTAACTTTTTTATATATAATTTGTAAAATAAAACGCAATAATAAACAGTTGTTTAAAATTATAAATATATTTATTTGTTTAGTTAGCTTAATCTAGTTGACAGATGTGAGGCTGAAGTGTATATTTAAATAAAGTTAAAAATATTAATATATCTAAACGAGCTTGCTTGTCTGTTAGTAAATTAATAAAAAAAATTGATAGTATGTTCAATAACCAACGAGCAAACTAATTAATATTATTGAATTTTTAATAATTTAAACCATTTATAATGCAACATTAAAATTTTATTCATTTATTAGTAACAATTTATTACAATTAAATTATGTTAATTATTTAAATGAATACAGCAATAAACAATTAAACCGGTTTAATTTTAAACTAAATTTATATATTTAATATAAATTTAATACAGGGATCGAGAAGGTCAGCCGATCCAGGGGGATCAGGGGAGGGATTTATCCAAAAACGCTCAAAAAACCTATATATTTATAATAAAATTTTACCTAATTTACCTGGATTTAACCTGGATTTAAACTAAATTAATTTAAATTAACTGGATTTAAACCGGATTTAGTACCAATTTAGGGAAAATTTTCTAATTTAGGCCGACAAAACCAAAAAATTTGCTAGCCGCCGAAGAGGGTGCATTTTTTCGCGGACCAAATGCTAGGGGGGATAAATGCCAATTTTTAAAATCAAAGGGTTTTCGATCCTTGTTCTTAATTCAACTATGTGCTTTTGTTACTTTAAATCCATTTCTATCATTTTTATTAGAATAACAGCGCAAAAAGCAATAATCTAATATAAAAGTAAAATTAGCAAGTATAATAAATAAAGTTAGATAATATTTAAATTAAAATTACTTCAAACCCGCGATAATAGTTGACTATAAATAACTGGAAACATGAAAATCCAATTTTGTTGCTATCGCTCACTCTTTCGATATTAGTTAATATCTAAATAAATAATTTGTTATATATTTAAGAATTATTTTTAAAATTAATTTACTTTTAAGCCATGTTTGGTATTTAAATGCACCGATTGTTTGGCTCGAATACAAACCAACTTATAAGATGACAACAACTTATAGGTCTTCTTAGCCTCAAAGTTGACCGAAGCTGACGATTGGATTAATATTGAAAATAATATTACAAAAAATATTAATGCATTAAAAATTACAACTCGAATCATCCAGTGCATTTTATTGCCAAAACTAAACATAAATATAAACAAGGCAATAATTGTTGAGCAAGATATCCAAACAATGCCTATAAATGTTGACCAAATATTAGAGTCGTATTCAATAATTTCCAAATATATGTCATTTAATGTTTTAAATATATTATTTGAGTTAAAGATTTTACTATTATTTTTGCAAACTTTATGTAAATAATTATTTAATTGAATTTGCTTTGATTTTAAATAATAAGTAATTATATGAAAATATATTACTTGAAAGCATATAATTTGACAAACATAGAAAACAGCAAAACTAAATATAATTGCATGGAGCAAACCAATTAATAATAAATAAGTATAATAAAATTTTACTAAATATGAAAGAAATTGAACAGAGAATCCAATTATTGCCATTGATTTAGTCAAAAAATTGCTTAATTTAAATACAAATTTTGATCTCTTGAGTATATTTCTAATAACTTTCTGGTCGTTTAAACCGCACTCTTTGGGAGTAATGACTGCAGACATCATATCGAAGACTCGCATATAATTAGGTCTTATATTCCAATAATAATTAAAGTAATGAAGTACTTGTGTAGCCAAAACAATTGAACCTATTGTTGAAATTACCATGTTCATATGTAGTTTCATGTTTATAAAATTTGCAAATTCTCCAAAATATAAATAAGTTTTATCAGACATTTTGGGCAAAAGTAAAGAAATTGAAAACTTTAAAACATATATTAAAATTACAATAAATACGAGAATGGGATGAAATAGTTTTGATCTATGGGTACATCCATTTGGATATTGAGATAAACCTATTCTATAGAAGTGTTTTCCCGCAGACCTCAACCTCAAACTATCAGGCAAAACTTCATTTATATAAATTTTTTCCATTTAATTTTTCAAATTAATTTTTATAATTATTTAAATATATTTTTTTAGCATTCTAAGTTTACACAATAATTTTTTTATACTTTAACTTAATTATATATATATAGTAAAATATGCATACGTATATTTTATTGCTAAATATAAATTAATAAAAAAATATACTTTATCTTTAATAGCTAAAACAAATAAAATAAACTATTAATTTTAATGTATAAATAACTACAATATTAATATGATCTATTATACTTCGCGTTTTATAGGATCATTAAAATTTGTGTATTATAAAATAAGTAATATTTTTACATTTATTCGTTTTTATTACATTATAGTAAAACGATAAAATTTAAAGGTTTAATATTATTTTTTATTATTATACTTTATATTTCAAAATAATAAAAATTTAATGTAATTAATTTAGTAAGTAAAGATATTTAAAAAATTGTAATATTAAATCAATTTATAGATTTTTAAACAAAGTTGACATATTTTTTAAAAAGTTCTTATTTATTTTTTAAAATATATTATTCTAATTATAGTAATACTATCACATAATGCTTTTGAAATATTTATTTAATAGATAATTAAGTTTATATTTAAAAAAAAATTTATACTGTATTCTTTTTGCATCATAAATTATTTTAACAAAAATTTATAATTTTAATATAAAGTACATTGTAATTATGTAGTAAAAATTAAATATTTAATTTATTAAATATATTGTTAAATAATATACAAAATATTAAGTTTGTTTATAAAATTATTTATATTTACAACTTAATTACAAGTGTTGGACAAAATGAGCATGTACATAAATATATTAAATTTTATTTATAATCAGAAGTTTAGCTTTTGTTTGTCTAAAATAGCGACATCATCTCAATCAGGCCTAGAGTGAGGATTTAAAACACTTAGATTAGTGCTTAGTTCAGACACTTAAGAAACTTGTATCTAAACTTGTATTAAATGTTAATTGTCTGAAACATTTAAAACAATTACGAACTAACTAACAAGTAAGTTATATTGGTCTTAGCCAAAATTGAGAGCTTTAAGGGGTTTTTGTATTGTTTATACATATTAGACATTTACTTTTTAATTTACTTTTGATTTTATATATTTGGCATAAGTTACTGAAATTCTGAATAATAATCTTTTAAAAATAATATGTTTGCTACGCATGCGTTAACTTTGAAAGCGAGCATTTTACTGACAAATAAATAAAAGAATAAATATATCATGCTATTTATGTCTAGGGCCATATCACGCTGAAAACACCGGTTCTCGTTTGATCACCGAAGTTAAGCAGCATTGAGCCTGGTTAGTACTTGGGAGGGAGACCACCTGGGAATACCGGGTGCACTAGACTTTTTTGCACTTTTTTATATTTTAAAATGCATATTTTAATAATTATAATTTTTGAAATATATAAAATATTTGCATATTTAACTTTTGTCGATATGTTAAAATTGTTAACATATTACAAATAAATTATCAGGTAAATAATAACACGCCACTAATTATCTTAAATTAAATTTATATAATACAGTCATTTTTTTTATTGAGGATCACTTTATCCAGATTGAGGATCACCTCAGTGTCTATTGTCCAAAATGAGAATCACGTTAATCGCTTTGAGTTTTACTCGACTCATATTAATGCGTTTTGTGCAGTACAGCAAACACTATGGGCTTCACTGCCAAACGCACTTTGTGCGTAATCTGTGTACAACGCTAAAATACTTAATTAAAATTTAAACTAGGTATAAGAAATATACTATATAATATAGTAGTATAATTTATTGATTTAAAAAATTGATTACTCATTTTTAATTTTTGATATTTATTAATCAATAAGTGTTTAAATAAATAATATTTCAAACTTGAATAAATTATTGAAAATAAACTTGTAATTGCTATTTCTAAGTTATTGAAGTTATAGGTCAGAGATGAACTCAAGAATATAACTAATCTTGATCAAATAAATGGCGTCTTAAATAATCTGTCGATTTTGGATCAACTTACTAATTTATATTCATCGCAAGAAATGTTGAAAAACAATTGTCGGGTTTTGAAACCAAAAGCTATTTCGATAAACATCAGTGAAGATGACGTCAATTGTGAAACTGTAGCCAATATTCTCTACTCTATTGATGAATATTTGTATTGTTTTACACTATTTTCGTAATTGAGTGGAGAATCTGATGAGAGATATCTAATTGACTATAACTTGAATACAAGATTAAATGGAGAGCTAATGGTTTGAATTAAATTAAAATTGAGCCAAGATTATATATTAATTCATTTGCATTCTCGACAACAATTAATTCGATATTTGGAAGAAAATAGCATTTATTTAATTGACTTAAGATATAAAAAAGTTTTTATTAAATACAATCGAAAAGTTCAGAAATTACTGCCAAAGCCTTAGAGAACTTCTTGCGTTGAGTTTCAAAACTATGGATTTCACACCAGATTTGAGTGCATTTCGAATTGTAAAGTCAATGCTTACATCAAATCAACCGGTTATTATCCAAAAGATTTTCTCTCGTATTTCAATAACAAAAGTAATCTATTCTTTCGTAACTATACCTCAAAAGATGATCAAAAATATTCCAAACTCTGCGACAAAGTTTGTATCCAAAAGCCTGACTGCAGTCAACAACACTTTGCAATTGACAGACATTTATCATTTAAACCGATAACTAATGACTCGGAGTTTACTGCTTTAGCGTTTGATATGCCATCAGAACCGACTTCATTGCAACAATATATACCGAAAATGTATTTCGAAGAATACATTTGCTATATTGCCAGTATATTCAGCCTATGGTTCGGTATTTCTATGTTATTAATGTTTAAAACATTTTTAGAATATTTTACTAAATTTTTTGTAATAATTAAATTAAAATTAACACAAATTTACAAATTTATCAGAAATTGTCTTATCTTTAGAAACACTACAAAAGTTGTGGCGTTTAGTTATGACGCCGAAAGTGACATTGAGTTACAGGAATTCAATTAATAACAAAATTCGTATAATTTTTTTATATATTTTACATAACTTTTGTTAATTATTTATAATAATGCCATGTCACTTTGCATAAAATATCAAAATGATTATGTGCAATTTTAACAGAGATTGCTAAAAAACATTTCATCTAAATTATTTTTTTAGCACTTGTTCCGCCGAACGATACGCTCTTTTTTTAATGACCGCCAAAATTGTTTCTGTTTTTTGACCAAAATTCGGAAATTTTTCCTAAATCGTTGCTAATTATAATTTAAATCAAGTTAGATTAACTAAATTTTATTATAAATATATGGTTTTTAGAAAATATTTCTACCTTGATTACCTCTGGCTTGACCAATCTTTTGAATTTCTGAATTTTAATATTTTGTTACTTCACAAAAAGTTGATTGTTTTTTTTAACGTGCAACATTTTTATTTTTAAAATTTTAATTCTACATATATTAAAATATTTTGTAATTTACATTAATTCTATTTTAACTGATTTTATATTCTAATGCAAACATACAGCATATCACTTGAAGTTACGAACAAATATGAATAATAACTACAGTACATACACACTATAAACTAGCTACTTTAAATCTAATTGCAAAACTAATGTAATTTCAAATGTTTATTTATTTATTTTTAAAAATTAATATTTGTATTAAACTATTTATAAATAATAAATTAGTTAAATATAATGACAATGCTAAAATTGTTTATAAATAATTTAATAAAAATAAAAATTTAGCTTGCCTCATTGTAATTACTGATTACTAATCAGCATTTGATAAAAATTTTAAGTTGACTTTAGTTTTCAATTCACATCAGACGCAGCTATTACTTCAAACGCGGTTTCAATAATTAAGTAGAAAATTATTAATCGAAGCGAAAGCTAAAGTTTGAATTCTATATAACACGAAGTAACGCAATATTACAAAAAATAATTTTTTATATTAGTGTTTTTTTAAAACATTTGAATCTTATAAATGTGTATTACAAGTATGTGCAATTTATTAATATAAAGAAATTTTAACATTTAATAAAATATTTTTAACAAGTATTACCTAAATCAGATGTATGGTTTGGAATAAAATAAAAATCATCAATTATCTTATATTAATATAAAATTTTTAAAATATGCATGATGCTTTTACTGCCTGCACAAATTTAATTATTTATTTTACATTTGATTTTAAATATATATTTTAAAAATTAATTAACTAATGAATAACCATATTTGATGTAACTTTTAAAGTTAATTAATTATCAAATGTATTAAAATTATATAAAGTATATTTAAAAAATAAAATTAACCAAATTTTATTTAAATTAATTTTAATTTAACTACAAATTATCTGTATAGAATAAATATATTAAATAAATAAAATTTCTTTAATTTTGCTCTTTTACATATTATTTTTTCTCCGTGTCCTGGCAAAGTTATTTTACCGGTAATAATATTTTATAATTTATTATAAAATTAATCTATAATTTAATAAGTTTAATTTAGCTCACATGAATTTACTAAATATAAAGAACAAAATAGATTACACAAATATAAGTTAGAACAAATTTAAAATTTTTATTTAAAAATATATTTATGTAAAGTATAAATTTACATTGTAAGTTTATAACATAAATTTGGATATTTTTGTTTTAGAAAAATAAAATTAGTATAAAATTTATATAATAAATTGTTTAATTTTATAATTCATAAATATTTTCGGCAAACATTTTTGTTTAATTAACCGTTTGGACTGAAAGGTTTAGTTCAATCAGCTTTATAATTTAATATGCAAAGATTATCTATAGAAATTTATTAAATAGAAAATTTTATTTCATTTTTACTTTTTAATAATTTTATTTATAATACGTATTAGATAAGGTTTATTGTATTATTATTTATCTTGGTAATCATAGAAATAGCGACCATCAATTTTAGCGACCAATACAACAGTTATAATAATTAAATAAAACATTGTATTCAGAAGTGACTTCATTTTGTTTTATGTGTTATTAATAATAACTTATTATATATTAAATTAAATATTGGTTTAACTTTTGAAAAAATATTTCTACGTGTTAACACTTATCTTTGATTTAAATACCTATTCTCAAGGTTTTGGCATTTTAATTTAATGTAATCAAATATATTAATTAATTACTCAAACAAATGTTTAAATAAAAAAAATTAAAAGATTAGTAAAATAATTTTTAATAAATTAACATTTTAATTTTTTATTATAATTATAAAGTTCTAATTAATAAATAAATTAAGTATAAAAAAAAATTTTATAAACAGAAACCAAGTAAAATTAAAACAATAAGTAACCATTTAAACCATTTATAAACGTAGTAAATACTTTATTTGTAGATATTTGCAGACAATTTTTTGAATGACTTTTTTAATTGAAAATCTGGAAACAAAAATAAAAAATTATAAAAATTTGGATTGGCAAAACTTTTCAAGCTTTTGTATATTTTAATATAAAATTTGTCTTTAAAAATATTATACTTTGAGCTCAAGGTAAAATTTATATTTTATTAATTTGTAAAGTAATAAATTTGCTATTAAAACATAAAAAGTTATTAAAATATTTTTATAAAATTTAATTAAAAAATTTTTTTTAATTATTTTTTAATGTTATTTTGAAAAAAATATTCTAAAAATATATATAAAATCTTATATATATATATATTTTTTGCAGTTGTTATATTATGTCAATAAACTTATCAAGATATAAAACATTAACCTAAATTTAACATGATTTTAAAATATAAATATTAGTTTATCAAGTTATATCCGTAAATTTGAATAAAATTTTATATTTCAAAACGTATATAAAGAAAGATTTAAATCAAAATTTTAAAATATAAAAAAATATCAACAACTTTAATAATCAATATGCAATTAATTATTTTAGCTACGATTTTATCTGTCTCAATTTACGGTAATAACAATTAAATAACCTTACAAATATTTATAATTTAAAGATTAACAATCTATTAAATTTGTTAGCTGCCAATGCTGGACATGGACAAGCAGAACCAGGTAAATATATTCAAGTTTATTTTTGTTTGATTTTGTCAAAATTTTGTTATTATGCTTTGATTACCAGACTTACATTTAACTGTATTAAAGTTAAATCAAATTCAATTTTATCCCTGTTTCTTTTTTAATTACCCGGTATATTTAAAATAAATTGCAAAAAATAAATATAAATTGAATATAAATTAATTATTAAAAAATTAATAAAAATATTAATAATATTTATTTTATAGCACCAAAAGTGAACGAATTCGTAGGCATTGGTTATTATAATGAATGTGAAGGCAAGCACGCGGCTAATTATACCTGGGTATTTCAATTTAATCGTGATAGTGACTGTAGCTGGCAGAGTGGTAAAGCAGTTTATACATTCCAAGCACTTTCGCAATGTAGTGCACATTCACACGAAGGCACTGCTGTTAACTCATTGCAAGCTTTGGGTTATTCACTCTATCCGAATGGAGGTAATTAGTACTCTATATTATATTCAACTAAACCAAGGATCGAGAAGTGGGAATCAGGCAAAAATTCCCCATAATTTTAAAAATTTGGATTTATGCCTTCCCCCCTAGCATTTGGTCCGCAAAAAGGTATTTCCTCTCGGCTTTTTGCCGGACGCCAAAGTCGGCCGGCAAATTTTTGGGTTTTTAGGATAAATTTAGGAATTTTGCCATAAATTAGTGCTAAATCCGGATTAAAACCAGTTACTTTAAATAAATTTAGTTTAAATTTGGTTTAAATCCAGTTAAATTAGGCAAAATTTCATTATGAATATATGGGTTTTTAAGCGTTTTTGGGAAAATTCCTTTCCTGATCCCCCCTGGATCGGCCTACCTTCTCGATCTTTGAACTAAACTAAACATCATTTTAACAATTATTATATTTTAACATTATATAAATAGCATATAGCCAGGATGAATGTTTATCGCTAATAACTGGCGGTCCACTTCAAGGCAAATATCTATATACAAAATCAATTTATTTGGAACCAGCTTATTTGAAAAAGTGTTCTTCAATTCTGGGCTATTCATATTCTACAACTAAGAGTGCGACGTTATTGATTGCTGACAAACTAGATTTGAATGTCCTGTTGTCACCGACTGGTGCTTATGACATTTTCAAAAAAAGCTGCACTACTGTTTGCACTGGTGTTAATTATAAGATATAATTTTCTAGTTAAATTATTTTATTTATTTATTTATTATATATGTTTAAATTAAAGCATAATTTTTTATACAGTACATTAATTTGTAATAAATAAATTTTGTTAAAATTCTTTATTTTATATAGCAAATAATTTATTTAATATTACCAAAACATACTATTTAGTTGTAAATTAGAATTAGGCTAAATAAATAAATATATTTTCAAAATAAAATTATATATTAGTTTTGTAAAATTAAGCTTGAAAATTCACAAAAGCAATAGTCATATTTGGTATGTATCGAATTGAGCGAAATGGATTTTCAGCAAATTATTTTTATAAATTATATAATCTAATACTATATTTATTAAATACATTTATCGTTATTCCTTATATTAAAATTAAATATTTTCAACGTTTATATTATTATAATGTAAAAAGCAAACATTAATGAAAAAATTATCATTTAAAAATAATATGTATTACAAACAGCAGATTAAATTACATTAATGTTATGTTGCAAATATATAAAATTAATATTATATATTCATTTCAAATTGTATAATTTTAATTAGAACAATAGCACCAAAAGCAATAATCTATATAAAAATATATATATTTAATAATAATTAATATAATTTATTTAATTAATATTACTTCAAATCCGCGATAATAGTTGACTACAAATAACTGGAAACACGAAAAACCAATTTTGTTGCTATCGCTCACTCTTTCGATATTAGTTAATATCTATAAATTTATAATTTTAAAATAATTTATAATTTGTTATATATTTTAAATATTGTTTTTAAAAATAATTTACTTTTAAGCCATGTCTTGCATTTGAAAGCACCGGTAGTTTAGTTCGCATACAAACCAACTTATAAGACGACAACAACTTATAGGTCTTCTTAGCCTCAAAGTTGACCGAAGCTGACGACGAGATTAGAATTAATAATAGAAATGTATAAAAAATTACTGTATTTAATATTAAAATTCGAATCATCCAGTGCATTTTATTGCCAAACGTAAACATAAATATAAACAAGGCAATAATTGATGAGCAAGATATCCAAACAATGCCTATAAATGTTGACCAAATATTAAAGTCGTATTCAATAATTTCCAAATATATGTCATTTAATGCTTTAAATATATTATTTGAGTTAAATATTTTAACATTATTTTTGCAAACATTTTGCAAATATTTATTTAATTGAATTTGTTTTAAAGTTAAATAATGCGTAATTATATGAAAATATATTATTTGAATTAATATTATTTTGCAAACATAGACAACACCCAAACTAAATATTAATGAATGAGGCAGGCCAAAAATTATTATTTTAATATAAGAAAACTGTACTATATAGGCAATTAATGGAATAAAAAATCCTATTAAAGCCATTATTTTAATCCAAATATCGTTAAATTTCAATATAAAGTTTGATCTCTTGAGTATATCTCTAATAACTTTCTGGTCGTCTAAACCGCACTCTTTGGGAGTAATGACTGCAGACATCATATCGAAGACTCGCATATAATTAGGTCTTATATCCCAATAATAGTTATAGTAATGAAGTACTTGTGTGGCCAAAGCGATGGAACCGCACATAGAAATAGTTATGTTCATGTAAATTTTCATATTTATAAAATATGCAAAATCCCCAATGTACAAATAAAACAAATTTGACATATTTGTTAAAAATAAAGATGCTAAAGCTTTTAAAATATATATAAAAATATATAAAAAGATGAGAATCGGATGAAATAGTTTTGATCTATGGGTACATCCATTTGGATATTGAGATAAACCTATTCTATAGAAGTGTTTTCCCGCAGAGCTCACACGCAGTGCAGTCGGCAATAATTCATTTGTTCGAATTTTACCCATTTTATTTAACAATATTTATAATATTATTGTTAATAAAAATAGTATTTATTAAATTTTATATTTTTAAAAAATAGCATATTAGTTATTATCATAACTTTTAAATATGTAAATTTGTAAATATATAATATAACTTATATGGATAAAATATTAGAAATAATTATATATTGTTAATTATCAGATGTCTATATTTGCATTAACATATTCAACACGTGATTGACACAAAGGTTATTAATTTTTAAATAAAATAAATAATATATTAATGTATATTTTTACTTTAATTTGCGTTTATTAAGCTAAATAAAATTAATTAAACTATAATTTTTTTTATTTTAATGATTATTTCAAGTAAATTATTCAAAGTAAAACAACTTTATAAACATAAACATTTTATTCATTTAAATATACGAATAGATAATTAAATTTAAAATTTTGCAATTAATATAAATGTAATCTTAATATGTTTGAAAGTTAACGTTTTTGTACAATAAAGTTCAATCTAGTTTATTCAACTTTAATTTTTATTAATTTTAATTTTATTATTTGTATTGTCAAAAATAGAGTTTTACGTATGAAATGTACTTAAAAATACAACTTTAAACTTAGAAAACATAATTTTGTTAGTTTTAATTTTAGAAGGAGAATTTGATCAAAATTAAAAATCTAATTTTAAATTTTGTTGAAAAATACTTTTTGAAACAAGTATTTGTTAGAAATAAATTTTTGAGCTGAGTTTGCATCCGCTAAACAGTTAGATAAAAAGCGACATTTTTCCAGCCGCAACAATGCAGTTCCAGGCATTGTCTGTAACAGTTTGTGCTAAAAGTGTGCAAGTAAAGTATTTACTCAAAATATATATTTTAGGCGATTTATTTTGCAATTAAGTACTGTTTATTAGCCTGTAATCTAATAATTGGCAAATTTGAACGAATTGCCATAATTTTAGTAATTTCGAGTTTAAAGACAAAATAAGCAGCAGTTTACATGGTAAATTAGTCATTTTGTAGCAATCTATGTTTTGTTAAACTAAATTATGCTTTATTTAACCTGACACCCGTAATGGCTTACTATATGCTTAGATTTGTTTAATAAATACCTATAACCGTATCTATTATTCTATTAGGTTAATAAGCTAGTTTTATAATTATATTTATAGAACGTTACAGTATTATTAGTGTATTTATCTAAAATTTATTTTAAAATCTTGTATTTAAACATTGAACAGCTATTCAAATTAAATAATTAAGATTTTCAGTATAATTTGTGTACAATTTTTACTAAAACAAAATTTTTATAAACGTTGACTATAAACCTAGTATAGAAAACTTTAATAATAAATGAGTCTATAGATATACCAAGGACCGTGAATGGGGGATTAGACAAAAATCTCCCCTGATTTTAGAAGTTTTGATTTATCTCCTCCTAGCATTTGGTCCGCAAAAAAGGTACTCTTTTTACTTTTTGCCGGCCGAAAATATTTTAATTTTTTGTCTAAAATTAAGAAATTTTACCTAAATTGGTGATAAATCCGGTTTAAATTCAGTTAATTTAACAAAATTTATTTTAAATCCAGCTAAATTAGGCTAAATTTCATCATAAATATATGAGTTTTTAGTGTTTTTGTAAAAATCTTTCCCCTGATCCCCATAGGTTTTTAGCTAAAATTTTGGGAAAAATCCCCTGATCTCCCCGATCTTTTCGATTCCTGAGATATAACCATAAAAAACAAAAATCGAGACATAATTTAGTAAAAAATTTAGGTTTATTTCAAATAAATTAATTCAAAATTAAAGTTTATATTACAAAAATACATTTATTAAAATATATAAAAAAATTAAATAATTACTGAAAGAACAACCATATCGGCCGTAGTTCGAACTTTATTCTTTACTCCTTTTATTAAGTTTTGGCACAAACTTTCTGGCCTTTTACATATAATATATCTAATTCTCCAAATAAATGTTGGAATGTGTTCAGTAGTCCAACGCTTTTCTTACATTTTTCTTTTTATATAAACCTATAATATCTCAATTGGTCTAATTTGTGGCACATTTGGCGGATTTAAAATCTTTGGCATAAAATTGTTTCCAATGCTTTCATACATAGAAACTGTTTTTTTAATAATGAGCCAAAGCTTAGTCTGGCCAAAACACATAATTCCTGTCGGAATGATATTTATCAATAAAATATTTTAAACCAATGACACATTCATTGGAAAAAGTGACCAAATTTTTCGATTTAACAATGTAAGGATAAGAAAACCTTTAAAACCTTATGATTTTAGGATCTATTGCATTGTGTTGACCACTTCCTGAATGTGTTTTGACATTTAAATGACATTTTATTCGAACACTTTATTTTAGATCACTTTTATTTAATTATCTTTAGTAAAATGTTAATATACTACCAGTGTTCTAGCCTTAAAACTTTAAATTTTTTAAATTTTTATAATTTAATTAATGTTTATAATAATTATATAAACAAAGCAATATTAAAATAAACTTAATTCTCAATATAATAAATTATAAATACATTAATTTTTAGGGTTTAAAATTTTAGATTGTACTCAATGACTTTGTTCAGATGCATTTTGAGCACAGGATTTAATTTTAAGCGCAAAATTACATGCAATTTTAAAACAATATTAACATTTTATCGTTAATTTTAACTCTAAATAATATTTAAAAGTAAACAAGCTAAACAACAAGAATATACTTTTAATCTGTATAATTTAATATCAGACTTATTTTTAGCAATGAGTACGGCTCAGTTATTTAAAATTTAAAAATTAAAAAACTACCATTTATAAAATGTGCAAAAAAGTCTAGTGCACCCGGTATTCCCAGGTGGTCTCCCTCCCAAGTACTAACCAGGCTCAATGCTGCTTAACTTCGGTGATCGAACGAGAACCGGTGTTTTCAGCGTGATATGGCCCTAGACAATTACTTTTTAATTTACAATCGCTTTTATATATTTGTCACAAGTTTAAGGCATTCTTAATAATAATTTTTTTAAATTAATATGTTTGCTACGCATGCGTTAAATTTGCGAGAGCATTTTACTAAATAAAAGATAAACTATATCATATTATTTATGTCTAGGGCCATATCACGCTGAAAACACCGGTTCTCGTTCGATCACCGAAGTTGAGCAGCATTGAGCCTGGTTAGTACTTGGGAGGGAGACCACCTGGGAATACCGGGTGCACTAGACTTTTTTGCACTTTTTATATATCTTAAAATGCATTTTTTGATAATTTCAGTTGTTGTAATATATAAAATATTTGCATACTTAATTTTTGCCGGTATGTTTAAAATGTTAATATATTACAAATAAATTATCAGGTAAATAATAACACGCCACTGATTATCTTAAGTCAATAATTATTATTATATTAATTATTTAATTTTAATTTAGTCAAAAATTTTTAATATATTATTTTAAAATAAATTAACAATATAATCTAATTTATTAAAAATAATAATTTAAAGAGAGATAAGAAATCGGGGTTGTAATTTTTTAGAAACATTTAGAATGTAATAAAAATTAATTTATTTGTCAATTTAACAATTTGAAAAACTATAACTGAATTTTAATTATGTTTTTGTTATACTAACTAGATTAAAACTAAAATTAGTTATCATTTAGTAGAAAAAATCTTTTAATTTAAATAAAATTTTTAGTAATATTTTATTTTTTAAATTAATAAATAAATGTCAAACATACAGAGTATTAAAACATGAACTCAATTTTATTTGTAACAAATAAACGTAAAAAAACATTTTTTAGAAATAAGGTTAAATATAATAAAATTATTATATTTGTATATAAGGAATCAAGGTTATCATAAACAGATTAAATTAAACCGAGCATGTGTGTTTGTTGCATGTGCTCGTAGTTTTAATTGAATATCAAATTGAAAATCTTTTATTTTTAAATTTATTAATAAATAAACATATTATATTAACTAAAATTAATATAATAAAATAAATATTTAATAAATTAAAATTTTTTATTTATATAATATGATTACTGTAAATGTAAATTAAACTGAATTTTACAGTTTTTGAATGATTCAAACTTAATAAAATTGCTGTTGAAGTACCTAACAAGATAAATTAAACCGAAAAAATAGTTGCTTTAATTTATTAATATAACTCAAATTGTATTATTCGGAGTAGAATTACAATGCCAAAAGCAATAATCTAGGGTTAAAAAATAAATTATAAACTTAAAACTCTTATATTATGTTAATTTAATAAATATTTAATTAAAGTAATTAATACTTCAAAACCGCGATAATAGTTGACTACAAATAAGTGGAAACACGAAAATCCAATTTTGTTGCTATCGCTCACTCTTTCGATATTAGTTAATATCTAATATAAAATTAATTATTAATTTTAAATTAAGTTATTATAATAATTAAATTAATAATTTACTTTTAAGCCATGTCTGGCACTTAAAAGCACCGGTAGTTTAGTCCGCATACAAACCAACTTATAAGACGACAACAACTTATAGGTCTTCTTAGCCTCAAAGTTGACCGAAGCTGACGATTGGATTAGGATTAAGAAAAGAGATATAAAAAATAACAATGAATTAAATATCATAAATCGAATTATCCAGTGCATTTTATTGCCAAATGTAATTATAAATATAAACAAGGCATTAATTAATGAGCAAGTCATCCAAATAATGCCTATAAATTTTGACCAAATATTAGAGTCGTATTCAATAATTTCCAAATGTATGTCATTTAATGCTTTAAATATATTATTTGAGTTAAATATTTTAATATTATTTTTGCAGACTTTATGAAAATAATTATTAACTATAATTTGTTTAATTTTTAAATAATACGTTATTATATAAAAATAGATAACTTGATAAATTATTATCTGACAAACATATACACATCCTAAGGAAAATACAAATGAATGAGGCAGGCCAATTAATATGACGTCATAATTTATAAAATGTAAGGAATACGGTATTATGTGAACAAAAAATCCTATTAATCCCATTACTTTAACCCAGAATTTGCTAAATATAATCGCAATTTTAAATTTTTTAAGTATATCTCTAATAACTTTCTGGTCGTCTAAACCGCACTCTTTGGGAGTAATGACTGCAGACATCATATCGAAGACTCGCATATAATTAGGTCTTATATCCCAAACATAGTTATAGTAATGCAATAGTTGTGTTACAACTGCAAGTGATCCAGTAATTGAAATTGTCACGTTCATATAAAATTCCATGTTTATAAAATATGGATAATTGCCAATATATAAATGAAATCTTTTTGGCAATTTTGATAATAGTAAACAAATAACACATTTTATGATATAAATCAAAATTAGAGTAAAGATGAGAATCGGATGAAATAGTTTTGATCTATGGGTACATCCATTTGGATATTGAGATAAACCTATTCTATAGAAGTGTTTTCCCGCAGAGCTCACACGCAGTGCAGTTGGCAATACATAATTTGAATTCAATTTATTAATTTTGGTCATTTTACTTTATAAATTTGATTAAATTAGCAAAACCAATAAGTGTATCTCATTAAATTTTTTTTAAACAATCGATTTAAAATATTTAAATTTTATTAATTTTTTTTATTAAATTATTATTTTTAAATAAATTTATTAATATAGTTATTACTACAGTAGATATATAAAAAAAATTGTTTACTCATCAAGATATTAAAATTGCGTTTTCAAAAACAATTAATTTAAAAAAAATAACTTTTATAATTTTTATCTAAAAATAACTATAATTGCTTATACAGTATATATATATAATATTATATAAAATTTTGCATAATTCATTACGTTAAATGTTATTACTTATTTTTTTTAATTGTAAATTAATTATAAATTACATTTTTATAAGATACTAAACAAACAGTAATAAAAAATATAATGTTAAGTTTATTTGTAAAAATTAGTCAATTAAAAATAATATTGAAAAAGTGAATTTAATTTATAAAATATTTTTGAAATAAAAACAAATTTTAGAAATAATTAAAATAAATAAATGTTTTGCAGTAAAAATATAAATTGAATTAAGAAAAATGTTGATTAAGTGAAAACTGAAGAGTAGAGATAACGTGTAAATATTTAAATTATGCTAAAATATAAAATAAAAATGTATTTATAAAACTGTTATAAATTTGAGTTGAATGCGAAGCCGTTTTCCGGCCAATTCTAATTGAAGTCTAATATGTGATCTAAAACAAATTGCTACACTTTTAAGTGAGCTATGTCATTTAAAATATAGATACAGTAAAATCTGTATAATTTCACACTATTGAGACCAAAGTTTATCCATACTATAAAATGTAAAATTAGACAATTATTAAATTTTTTTATATTATTTATTTGCAATTTTTAATGACAGTAATATAGATAAAAGTCCTAATAAAAAACTAATCATATTTAACAATATTGCAACATTTTAACTTTATATTTTTGTAATTGTATATTTTATTATTTGTTTAATTTTAAACTTAAATTATTTGTGCTGAACATTTTAATTATTACCAAAATTAAAAATAAAACGCACATCACTTTAATCTAAAATTTTAATTTAAATTATATTTTTTAATTTGTTAATCAAAGTTTAAGTTTTTTGTTATTATTCAATATAAATTTAATGTAAAGTTAAATAATTTCCAAAATTAAAAATCTTTGTTGAGTCTTTTGACTGTTTAGTTTGCATATAAAATTAATATATTTTCAAATTCTAGCAAGATGAATTTTATGACATTTTAAAGATAATGGCTATATTTAATTTTAAAAAATATTTAATTAGTATAAAGCTTTTAAACAGATAATATTTTTTAAATATGAAATTATAAAAATGCAAATTAACTAAATCGTTTGGCTTTTTATTTGTGAAAGTGAAAATAAGCAAATGTGAAATTAAGCTATACTTTAACATAGTTCCCAAAATGGCTCTGACTATGTTTGTGAAATTAGACAAATTGTGAAATTAAGCAATGTGAAATTATACAGATCTTACTGTATTTTCAAATTTAAATATTTACTTTGTCTGCTAATTACTAATTTAATTGTTTTATATAAAAAATAATAAATTTATAAAAATAAGCTAACCTGAAGGTTTTTACTTAGGACAGTCGCGCCATCCAATTCAATATAAATATAACCGGTTTTAGTAAACACTCCGTTGTCTCGAGTCATCCAAATCGAGTCAACCTCACCGGAGCCCACGTGTTCGGCCAGTACTGAACGCCCATTCGGTAGAGTACGCAAAATATTGCCGAAATCATCGTTCAAACCCTTTCGGTCGAAACTGGAGAACTGTTTCGACTGAACACCGATTGGTATTTCGATTATGCGATCGATGTTTCGAAACAATTCATAGCCTATCGGACCGCTACTAAACACTGAATTATTATTTGTATTTTAAAAATCATTTTTACTTTAAGTATTAAAACTTTTTTCTATTAAAATAATTTGTTGTTTATTGTTTGTTTATTCTGTAAAACTAAACTAAATATTTCTAATCTTCCAAAAACAATTGGGATTTATTATATAAGCTAGCTTATACTAAATGCACCACTTCAAATAGTTCATTCGAGATTAGTTATTATCAATAGGATTGTTAAAAATTAAATAATATAATTTAAGATAATTGAAATATAATGTAAGGAATTTATCTCACTTTTACACAAAACAATTGTAAAATTCAAAATAGATGTAGTTTTTGGACTCTATTTCAATCACTATTATAATAATTGATTGACAAATAATT
>JAQFXP010000457.1:0-29940 GCA_034693685.1 Belba bartosi | reverse complement strand
TTTTACCACAACCTTCCGGTGCACTCAGAAGGTTGGGTCAGATCCTCGTATATTTGGAAGGAATTCTCATTTCATTTCATTTCTTTTTCTCAAAAATTTTTTCAAAACTAATTTCGAAATTATTTTTTTAAATTTATTTTCAAAACTATTGTTTAAAAAGTTTAGAAATTTTTTAAACAAAAGTATATTTTAATTAGATTTTAATATTTATTATATACTGTATTTAAATTAAAATAAGTTTAATAACAATTTGATAAAATTGATTCAATTGATTAATTCGATTCTAGAGTTTAGTTTTAAAAATTCTGTTACTTTTGGTTAAGTTTTTTGTTGGTTTAGATTCTAAAAACTAGACTTTAGAACAACTATTGGTTTGAGTTTTTGGTTTTGCATAATATTTTATTTCTAATAATTGATTACATATTTCTATTGAATCGATTATTTTTCTTATAATTAAATTTATTTAAAAAATAATAATTTATTTAACATTTGTTTCATTAAATGATTATTAATATACAGAATATTCTGTTTTCAAATATAAAAAATATTTCAATAATTAATTAATTTACATAAAAATAAATGAAAACATAATTATATATATATATAAAGCAAATAGATATCACTGGCACAGATAGGTCCGGTGCGAAGACACGTGTTTAAGCTTCCAAAGCGGTAAATGTCTCTTAACCGCCGATTCCCAGTCTTGAGTCGCCTTAACATCAGATAAAATGCCGAAAACTTGTGGCAAAAACAAAATGATTCCACTTTTCATTTGGCCACTTATGTAGTGGTCAATCGGGAAGCGCCCGACCCGTAGCCTCTCATTCCGGGCCTTCACGTGTGATATTCGGTTCGAATCTCTTTTGAAAATATGTTTCTTAACTATTCCTCCGATTATATAAACATCATTTGAATCAAATTTAATGATTTGTTTGGCGTTTGGACTCAAATAGACGAGACTTTTGCGATCGAATAAATCCAAATAAGACTTATTATGGATCTGAAAGTTATCGATGTTTTGGATTTGTGGCAAATAGTGTCTCAAATACTCAATAGTTATACTGTTTTTCGAGCTCTCACTACATATATGAACATTGAATTGGGTTTCGATGTCTTCAACACTACAATTGATGCAATGAATTGCATACAAATCTCTGGCCAATCGATGACATTCCTCGGTAGTCATCAGGTCATCAAAACTCAAATCAATTATCAGATTTTGGGCACTTTTGACCACATTTTTTGGTTTCATTACTAGATTTGATGTCATTGTTGACAAACATTTCGATTGACTTCTCATTCGTTGTATAATCAGATTATATTTGAATAGATTTGACCCAAACTTAACAATTTTTGTTAAATTCATTTCATTTAAATGCAATTAAGATAACAAAACAATTGAATTAAAGTTTTGTTCAAAAACTATAAATAAATAACAAATCGAAACAAAAACAAAATTCAAAATCTGTGCAAAACTATAGTAATTGAGAATTCATTGATGTTTTCAATGCAAACAAACGCTCGTATTGTCAACAAAATTCATTCATAGATTGGATGCAAAACATTAATTTTAATTACAGTAAACACTCGCTATACTAACAAATTAATTTATTTTAACTTTTCTTTGTAATTAAATTATTTTTTCAATTAAATGACTTAATTGCATTGGTTTCACAATTAATTAATTTAATTAAATATAGTTTAAATTAATAAATTGGTTAAAATATAAACTTGTTTATAATCGGAGTGATTTGTATTGCATTTATGTCAACGCGACAAACATTGCATATGTTTTATCATATTTTAGACTTAAATTTAATTTTTATTGTTTTATTAGATTTTTATTGTAATTAAACCAAATTTACAATTATTTTCTACATTTAATTAAATACTTATTCAATAATTTGATCAAAAAATGGCTACAAATTGGGAAGAAGTGAAGCGATTGGCCGCAGATTTCCAAAGAACTCAATTGAGTGAAACACTCCAGAGGTTTGGATCAATTGATTAAATTTTGATTAAATGTCTGAAATGTGACACAAATTTCTGTGTTCTGTCGACAGACTCTCTGAACGAAATTGTGTGGAAATAATGAAACGATTGATTGAAATGAAGTTTTTGGACGTAATCTTCACAAACGATGGAAAGGAATACATAACTGAAGAACATTTGTTGAGAGAAATAGAAGACGAGCTCTACAGCAGTGGCGGACGAATCAGTTTATCTGATTTAGTCACTGTTCTTAACGTCGACTTCAGTCAAATCGAAGCCAAAGCGAATCAGTTGTCGCGAACCAGTTCTGGAGAAGTGAGTCTAGTTTTGGGTCAATTGGTTTCGCGTCAATACAAGGATTCATTGGCACAAGAGGTCGATCTCAAGCTACAGGAGTTGGGGATTATAACGATTGCCGAACTCACCAAACAGTATGATTTAAGCGCAGACTTTATCGACACTGTTATCACCGAACGATTGGGAACTATAATCAGAGGCAGACCTGAGGCCAACGATTCCCGTATTATTGTTACCGAAGATTACTTATCCCAATACCAATCAAAGGTGACCGGAGTTCTGTCTGCCGTCACCCGACCCGTCCCTCTCAACACAATTATCAATAGATATAAGTTTTCCGAAAATATTTTCAACAGTAAGTGCTTTAATATTATAATTATATAATAATATAGAAATTGAATCTAAAAATTAAATTCAATTTTAGGTATTGTTTCTGATTTGATATTATCGAAGCGACTCTCAGGTTCCCTGAGTGGCCGGACATATATTCCCGAAATCTATGCGAAGACCCAATTAGAATACGTCGAAAACTTTTATAAACTGAACGGATATTTGGATTATTCAACGCTTTCCCGATTAGGCATATCTAACGCTCAGACATATCTGCATAAACGGTTTGGCGACGAGTTATGTTATTTGAATACCTGTGCCGTCGGACAAATGTTGAACTTTCAGGTCGAGTCGTCGATAGAGGAGTGTATTTTGAACAATAGTTTTGTTGATTTGGTTCCCGTTATGCCAACAATTCTATCCGAATCTGATGTCAATATTTTGATCACTAAAACACTCGAACAGAACAAGAATTTAAAAGATCCGACAATTGTATTGTGCGATACTATAGTCGTTAGCAAAACATTTATCGATAAATGTGAAGAACTTTTTATACCGATTATGAATAAGAAAGCCGACGAAGACCTCAAGTCTGGCCTTTTGTTGAGTCTATTATCAGCACAAAAGGCGGCAAAACTAGACATACAAACAGATGATAAGAGAACTGATTCCGGATCTAAAGCTCAAAAGAAAGGCGTTAAAAAAGGAGGCGGCGGTGGGGGCGGAGGTGCCGGTTCACAGGGCAGAGAAGTGAAGACAAAGAATGTGAAAAAGAAGTACAAACCCGGCTCTAAGGCTTCAGCTAAAGATGATTCCGAAGACGAGTCGCAAAATGACTTCAATTTTCTAAGTGTTGACGAAATAATAGAAGTTTTAGAAAAAGATATTCAGAAGTTAGACGAATGTCCGCCAGATTTCGTTCGCGGCATTAGTGTCCACATTCACGACCGACTTCGGGACAAATACGAGACAATTGCCAAAAATGTGTTCACTTTTTCACTTACGAACAGTTCTGCAAAAGCGAAGAAGTCTTTCGGTGAAGTCCAGAGAAATATTAATCAAATTTATTCAAATGTTTTAATGTTTGAAAAAGGAATTAAAGTTTTGACAAATGGTATAAATTTTTTAAATTGATTGAAATGATCGATGAATTTCTTATTTGTATTGATATGAAGAGAAAAAACTAGAAAAATGCAAAACAAAAAATATTTAAAAATACATTAATTTTGATTTAACTCTTTTTGTCTCAAATGCAGACGAACTTCAGGCACAGCTAACAAAGTATTTATTGCGTTCGCTTTGCTCAGACGTTGTCAATCAATTGGTAATTCATTTTTCCATCGAAGACGTATCGAATATCTCTACTCCTGAGGTAAACCACACACACAACTGATCAAGTGATTGAAATAGCAACAAACAAATCATTCCTAGCTATGAATCGTATGAATCGAATGATAAAAACAAGTTTTCTCTTTCTCTACTTTTTAGGCTCGACTCAAATTGATTGGAAAACTGGATCCAAACCTAAAGGAATGCATTACTAAACTGAATACATCGTTGAACGCGAGATCAGTCGATGACTTCTATAATGAATTGGAGACGACTTCAACCAAATGTGAAATTATGTTAAAAAAGTTGGAGAAAAAACGCGAACGGATTGTGATTTCAGAGCACAGACAGTCGTTAATACAACAATTGAATGAGTCATCCGAAGCGGCACTGACTCTACATTTGGCCGTTTTGTTGCTATTCCAGACCCATCACAATGAGCTGATTCACGCCTCCGGAAAGTTTGTGCCGCAACTGATCGCCTTCTTGAGGCCGGCCCTCGACCCGACTCTGTTCGCACTTTTGCATAACTGTCAGGAATTGGTTATCAAACAACTGATGGCCAAAGATAGCGAAGAAAAGGATTCGATTGAACAGCAGTTGAATGATATGATACCCAAAATCAAAGAGATTGCCGTCGCTAAGCCGGTGCCCAAAAAGGAAACTCCGGATTAATGTTGAGAATTGAAATTAATAAACATTTAAAGACTTGATTCTCAGGTTTTGATTCTTTTTTTTAATACAATGAGAATAATAATAATAATTAAAATGCAATCGAATTTTTGAGATAAAAATACAATAAAAAGTTAGCTATTTATAGGAATTTATATTAAAAGTGTGTATAAAATATATTTTAAAATTAATGAAATGTTATATTTATTAAACAATGAATTTTTGCTCTTTTTTTTCAATGATTTATATTTATATTTAATGATATATTTATATAAATTGTCGAATCGTTTTGGAAGTAGTCTTTAATTCTTCAATAATTTTAGTGTAAATTGCTTTCAATGGACGGATTCGGCGAATATTCCTAATTCCGATTTCAATTCGTGGATCTGCTTCTGGAGTCGTGTCTTCTGGTGCGCGAACGCCGATATAGACTCACCGGTTGTTGTCGACTGAATGTGTGATTGCAATCGGAATAACGTCTGAACGAACCAACTCTTGGGCTTATTATTCGATGAAATGAACAGTTCTCGCGATGAAGACGACTTCCGGAGCGGTGACGCAAATGATATTATGTCTGACTGACGGATCAGTTGCAGTTCTTGCGATTGGATCTGGTCTTCAAGTCTCTCCAAAGACGACCTCAACTCCGCAATCCTCGACTCAAAAGCCGTTAACTGTTTGTCTTCGGTTTCGGTTTTGTTGTCTTTGTTCGAAGTATTGGTTAACATATCCTTAAAGTTAGTCAATTCGAGTCTCATCTGATCCAACAGATTTCGGGCGCAATCGAACATCTCTTCGTTGAGGTTTCGAGCCTTGAATTGTTGGTTCTCTTCATTTCTGGTGATTCTGTTATCGAGTTTAACCATAAGAAGATTCAAATCACGCACTGCTTTCAATAGTTCCAACTGTTCCTCAGGCGTCGGCTTAATAGCTTTGACTTGAATTTCGAGCTGAAGTCGTTTGAGGTCGGAATCAATTTCGAGATTCCTCTTCTGCCACTCAAACAGTTCTCTTTCGAATTCCAACTGCTTTTCAAACGACTCTTTTTGCAGTTCTTCGGTCTCTCGTCTCAATCTCTCGTTTTCATGGCTAAGCTCTTCTACTTTTGACTTCCATTCGATGACCAACTCTTCGTGATTGCAGACCTGCGTCGAACCGACGCTCTCTTGTCTCAACTTTGTGGTCAACACTTCCTCTTCGTATTTCATTGATTTGATTTGATTTTTCATTTTTTGATTCTCGTCTTTCATATATCGGCACTCTTTTTGATTGTCTTCGAAATTATTAACAATTAGTTCCAATTCCGACTTAATTGCATTGTTTTCTTTGCACTTCATCTCACATTCAAACCTGTATTGGTTGAGCTCTGACTCCAATTTAATTAATTTCTTTTCCAAATCAAACTTACGATCATTTTCTTCGCGAATCTTATTATTCAATTCGATTAATTGTCTTTTAATCGATTCGTTCTCTGAGGCCAATAAAGACTTTTCATTCAATCCTTTCTTCAGTTCATCGTTTAATTCATTTACTTTTCGCCTCAATTTCGACGAACGAATGACTCCACTCTTTGCCTTTCCGTTTGACTTCACCAATGACTCACTACTCAACTCCGGCTTTGCCGGCAAAGTATGTCTTCGCATCACATCGTCTTCATTGAGTATCGATTCTTCAGAGGTCGTCGAATTGGATTCGGATTTCATTTGTTGTTCATTCGAGGATTGCTTTACAGGTAATGGGATTTTAGACAAACTTTTGATATTATTGTTATTATTATTAGAATTAGAATTAATTGCATTATTCGCTTCAATCGGCAATTGTTTGAAAGAATTGTTTTGATTGTTATGTTTCGGCGAAAAGTTTGACTGAAATTGTCTAATATTTTGCTTAATTGGCGACGAATTAGAATTTGCTCTAAGAATAGGAATTTTAGTTTCTTTTATTTGCTCGAACTCTGAATTACTCGAAGTCGAGACAACGTCTGCATAACTCTTAGCTCTGGCGCTGATACTATTCTTCAGTTCATCCATAAACGCCTGCCTCTTAAAGGATCTCTGGGCGACCACTTCGGCATAACTGCGTCGCCTTTGCTCTTCCATAGGCCTAACGCCCGGCTCTTCAACAGTTTTGTTGAATTCTGTATAACTTCTTCGGCGAACTTCTTCACCGTTTCTGTTGTTGTAAACACTGTTTGCCTTAAATTCTGCATTACTTTCGCGTTTGAGTTTAGGAATTGATTTAATCCGAACACTGTTTTCCACTACACTGTTAGGGCTGTGCCTTATGTCGTCAACTTTGTTGTCAAATACAGTTATCTCCTGTTTGTCACTGACTTTCATCACTTCGTCTACAGTTGGTTCAGGTTTTAGATTCACTACTGGTTTGACATCTACTGGAGGTTGTGTTGGCGCCGATCGAATGACATTGGCTTTAGGCTCAGGTGGGTCTTCGTCTAAAAGGTCTTTCATTTGAGAGATAAAGTCGACATTCCTTTCCTGAGTCACCGTTTCCTGTAAAAGCATTTCCAGTTCGTCCATAACGTCGATATTGAACGGATCGCTCTCTAAGGCCTTCTGGTTCTGCTTCTCATTTATGGCATTCTTCGCCAAAACCTCTTCACTTGCCTTCAAAGTATCGATTCTCCCATTTGTTCCCTTTTCTGACACTTTATTATTGATGTCTTCATCAGAACTCGAGGACTTATTCCAAATGAGTTTAATATCATTGGACTTATCGGTAATATCGCCAACATTTTCCTCCCGACTAGTGCTTGGCTTACATATGACGTAATCGTCGCTATCGTTATTGTCATCGGTTTTCAATTCTTCGACAATCGTTTCGTCCACAAGACTAGAGACTCGAAAAGAGTTACTTTTAAAGGATTCCTTTCGCGGTTTATTCGATTCTTTGGCCACTGGCCGCTCGTAATTGCTGTCCTCATCCTCAGTGTCGGGCCAGGAGTCGGCGCTGTCTGTTTCGTGATGTAAATGAAGATTTCGGATGTTTTTCATATTATTTCGGTTCACTTTAATCGAGTGCCGCATATCTTCATCACTCGAATAAGTATTGGAGCCGTACTTAAGAAGAGTGTTGACGGCCTGAGTGTTCTCATTGTTGGTAGCGATCATGAGTGCCGTCTTTCCCCTGTCGTCTTTGGCCTCCAATTGGGTTCCGTTGGCAATCAGGTCCTCCAGAATAACGCAAAGCTGTGGCAGTTTGACCGCTAAGTGCAAACATGTCTCGTTTAGCTACAATTAAATCAGTAGTCGTTTAGTTTAATCATAAAATCATTAGATATCTCACAAACATTAATATTGTCTTTAAATTGTTTTAATTCTAATTGATCAAATTGTTAAAAATAAAAGCTTATTAATTTTTTTTAATTAGCTCAAAATTGATCAAATTTTGTCTACCAAGACAATCTAAACATATTAATCCTTGAAGAAACCATGAAAGTTAACAAATTTTAAAAATTATCTTAAAATTTCTGTTTTAAAATTAATTAATTTTTTCTTTTTTTTTAAAACTATTTTTCTATGAGAGTTGAGATAATTTAATGATAATATCAAAAGTTAGTTAAATATAGGATATAATAAAAAAGTAAAATCTCTTTCGGTTAGAGAAAAAAAGTAATTATTTTTTTTTGTTTTGTTTTATCAGTTAAAGCACTGCTGGAAGTGCTAGAAGTCGTGAAATTCATATTTAATAGCCTTTTATTGTGTCTCGAAATACGATTTTATGGCATAAGTGGCAATAAAATTCGGATACGATATGAGAGAACTAGCGATGAGTTTATGATTTATCAGATTTTAAATTATATAAAATAAAACTCTTTCGCTCTTCAGTGAGAATCCCATTATTTATTTAATAGTTTTTTGATAATTGGAAAAAATGAGTCAAAAACTCTTACATTATTTCTTTGGTTGACATCGAGTTGTTTAGCGTTTCGGAGCAGATATTGCGCGGCTTTGACGGCACCCATAGATAGGGCCCAATGGAGAGGAGTGTTTCCATTCTCGAAGTCGGAGACAGCCGTATCGGCGCCGACACAGAGGAAGAATTGGACCAAATCTTCGTGATTGCACTCAATTGCTTTGACAATCGGTGTCTTCCCGTCCCCGTCCTGTGCGTTGACATTAGCGCCGGCTTCGATCAGAGTCCGGATCAGTTTGAGATTGCCGTTGACAGTGGCCAAGTGGAGGGGCGTTCGGCCCGAACTGTCCCTACTGTTCACATCTAAGTTCTTAATGTGTTTCTTCACTTTGTCCTCGTCATTGAGAAGCGCTGCCTTATGTAGCTTGGTGAAACTGGAGTCCACCTTGCCCAAGTCGACATTGTAGCCACCCCTCACCACTTGGATCTGGAGGGTTGACGAGGCGGACGACCCAATGGAGAAACGGCGCGGATTCAGGCCTTTCAGAGACGACGACGACTTACGGCGAGCGAAACCGAAGAACTTCTTCATTACTCCCAATCTGATGAACGACCGGTTGAGTCAAACACAATAACCAATGTCTGGTAGTTATGGCAATAGAGTTCTTGAGTTCAACAAATGTTATGATAACACAAACACTAATAATATTCAATAATATTGTTGTATATCCTCTAAATGGGTAAACCTTTTGGACACAAAACACAAAATCCGTTTAACGTTAAATCAATTGAAGGAATTATGTGACGAAAGTAAGTAAGACTTCAATCATTGTCTGCATCGATGGTAGTGTTGATAGAGATGGTAAATGAGTTAGACCTGGAGTTCGGTTGTTGTGTCGGCAATACATGGTTTGGAAACTACGAACCAAAGAAAAAATGGTTTAAAAACAATAGGAAATGAGTTGACGCGAAGTTGTGGTGAATTTGTCTGACAATGAAAGTTCTGGCAGTGATAGTGAAACACAACACTCAGTGCTCTGTACTCACACTCACACTCACTCTTGGCTTAGCTTTGGTTAGGTTTGATGTACTGCCAGTTATGCGCACACACAGAGAGAGAGACAGAGAGTGAGAGAGAGAGGCATTATGCTCTGACTCTAGAGGTGAAAGTAGTAGTGAGAGAGTAGTGCCTGTGCTTGGACTCAGAGCTCAGTTAACCAGAAGTTTGGTTCACTTCTACAGAGTGTTGGGCATAGAGTTGGTGCTCTCGAACAGCAACACAGTTATGCCTCAGCTATGCCTCAGCTATGCCAGAGCTATGCCATTGCGCACAACTAGTTCGTAGGCCTAGTCTGCAGGCATTGGCATCGAAATGATGGTTCGCATCACATCTCACTCTACGATACAGATTCTGTTGCCCATAATTGCAGTGCCAGAGCACAGAGCACCGGCACAGCTGCACAACAACTTTCACTCCAAGGTTCTCAACTCCTAAACTCTGGTTTGTTTTCCTCCTCTCCCCTACACTACCCAACTCTCTCTCTCTCTCTCTCTCTCTCTCTCTCTCTCTCTCTCTCTCTCTCTCCCTCTCTCCCTCCTCTCTTACTCTCTCTCCCTCCTCTCTTACTCTCTCTCTCTCTCTCCTTCACCCCTCTCCTCAGCACCTGCTTTGCCCTCAACTCAAACCCGAGGAATAAATACAGAATAAGTATATCTGTTCTGCACTTCTTCAACCCAACAATACCAGTCCAACAAAATACTAAACTTTTCTCAATCATCGGCTCATTTACTCTCTCTTACAGTTTTTTCGCTCACTTTAGCAACGGTTCTCTCTCGCTCGCTCTCTCCTGCTCTCTGTCTCTCTTTCCTAAACTCTCTCTCTCTCTCTCTCCCTCCTATTCTCCCCTCTTCTCTTCTCCCATCATATCCTCTCATCTGATCTCTTTCTATAGCCTTTAAGTAGGCGTTAATCTGTCTCTACTATTGATTATACCAATTAAAAGAGTGGCGTATTTGGGGATTACTCCGAATGTCACACAAGTATTACTTTCAAACTCTCGGCAAAAATAATTAGAAAAGAATAGAAAAAGTTTCGACGGAAGACAAAAAAAAACAAATATTAAATAAAAATATTTGTTATTTTATTTTTGCTTAGTCTTAGTCGAGCAGAATATGAGAAATGAGTTCCGAAATACGGTAATACTGTTTAGGTTCCGCATCTGTGCTCTCCCGCGCGGCCACTCTTTGAAGCAAAAAAAGGATATGACTCACCTGTTAAGGCAAATCAATTGGTATACCCCTAAGGAGAGTATACTTGAGTTTAATACTTATGCAATCGTTAGGTTTTGAAGATTTGAAGAATAGAACAACGAATTGAAGAGAAATATTTACTATTAAAAGTTCATATACCTTGAGGTTGGGAATCATAAGAGCCAGAGATGATAATGGAATCGACTAATGCACCCAATGCTCTGACGAACGCTCAAGACCTCAAGACCAGACACGAGATGAGTTTGACTGAGTGCGAGAACAAGTGGCTGTGGCTATGGCTATGGCTGCTGCAGAACAAGTAATAAATGCACTTCAGATTAGACACAAAATCTGATTTTGTTGGTTCGGTTGACTTAAGCAAAAAATTGATGAAATAATAAATAAAATAATATTTTTATTCACTTTATATACAGGATTGGAGCAATTCGAGAATTGAATGAATCGGTTGAATAAATTGTTTGGTGCGACCAAATGTCGGCAAAAATCTTCTTTTTTCCAACAAAACTCCTTTTATATATTCATGAATCATGAATAGAGAAATTCTTGTTCATACGGAAAAAATTGCAAAAATAAAATTGCTTTTGAACTTGAATTGCTTATTCCATACGAACGCCTGTTTAACAGCACTCCTCACTATATAACAGACAAACACCACATATAGTATAAACAGAGCTCTTATTTAACACTTGTTCTCGTATTAGAGTTCAGATAATAACTAACTGTCTGTCGAGAAATGGTTTTCCCTTTGCTTCCACTAAATTGGTTGAGAACTACTGCCACTACGACTACGACTACTGCAGCACAAACTCCAAACTCGCTTCGGATACGGAGTGAGAGCACAAGGCATTAGACAAATCGCTTAACGAATGTTCTTCTGGTGTCTGCGAATGTCCTAATTATCAGTTGCGAGAAAATGCTTTATTACTTACGTAACGTATACTCAAATACCAATTCCTAACTTATTAGCACAGGTTCTGATCCACACCACTCGAACACACCATAAATATACTGATTCTAAGCGACTATATCTGAGAGTATTTTTCTTTCTTTCAATTCTCTTCTCTTCTGTTCTCTCACTCAGAGACTCAGAGATCAGATACTCGTTTTGCAGAGATTTTTGGGTCAAACTATTTAATACAGCATTTGGGCACAAATTAATCATCTTTATTATTATTATATCCATGTGTTCTCTCTCTGTATTTATTTTCTAAGTTCAACGATCATATCGATAGAAATTAAAACAGATTCTCATCTCTCGTGTTGTTTATTAATATAAATGAATCTATTTTTCTCTTCAGAACCAACTCAAACATTTCAGTGCTATAAAAACATGTCATTAATTAATTTCGGCGTTAGATATGCCGGCAGGAAATATTTTATTGAACACATTCTTCGCATCAGTTTTACATTTTTGTATATTAAATGATAAAATAATTATATAAAAACAATCATAATATTGAGTCTCAGGACTCAATTCATAAGAAACTTCAGAACTCGTTGTTCAGTGACTTTTGCTTTAATTATATAATCTCTTAGTCGTTAACAAATAACAGAAAAAAAGAAAGAAATAAAAACAACTCTTTTTAAAAACTTTATTTTCATTTCATGCATAACAAGCAGACAATATCTTGGAATTATTTACATAAAATATATTTCATTTGCGCCTAAAGTAATAATTTTAATTATAGACCTAAACAGATGGCAATTATATAATAATAAAAATATTTGATTTTAAGAATAATAATAATAATCTTTTATTTATTCAAAACATAATTTGCTCGACATATCAAACACTGAGATTCAAATAAAATTAGAACCGAGGCATTCGTATTAGAGCAACAAATAACACGAGATTATGAATTCCCAAACAATCTTTTTCGGATGCACTCGAAATTGTAAGCCTCGGAAAAAATATTTATCTTATTATAAGATATTCAGAAAAATGGTTTAGTGAATGCAAACAGATAGAGAGGATAACATAAATAGATTTTATGAGAGATTTTTTTTCTTCTTATTTTATTTATCGCAAGTATTAAGTATTAGCCGAGAGAAGGTTTTAGCGTTGGGTAAAAAAGCACTCGTTATAATCAGAGATAAAAAATGAATTCTCACAGAAGACAAAACAGGTTGTTGTGAGTTGTGTGCAATTATTTGAACAGTATATACATCTATACGATATATGTGTGTTGTGTAGAAAAGAGAAATGTTTTTATTGCCAAAAATACGTGATATTATATAATGAATAGAAGATATGATTCTCTGCACAGATATAGCCACAAGTCTGACGAGCAATAGTAGAAATTGTTGTCTAACTTACTCTTTGTTTTGTGTGCAAACGAGTGTAAATAAGAATTTCAAAAATAAAAATTTGTTATAAACTAAAGCATTATATAAACTAATGCAATAGAGACTAGTTTTCTAGTTTTCTCCCTCTCTCTACTCGCCCTCTAAATGAGCTAAAGAGATAGGAATCCGTTCTAAGCGTACAAAGAGTAACAACAAAATACAGTTCTATTCTTAATATACAAAATGCAATCTTTTTTCTATTCTTGTGTTCTGTTCTGTTCTGTTCTTTCAATTAAAATCTTCTTCTTTTTCCGTTGCCTTGAGATTAAGATTCTTCTGATATTTTGCCGAAAAGTTTTTTTCGTCTTTTTTAATAGTTTTTTACTCCAAACATTCGTTTCATAAATTAAATTCAAACTATTTCGTTCAATAATTTATGTATAAATAAGTTTAAATGTAATTAAATTAAATTGGTTTAGTTTTTATGCTTTTTGTTCAATGTTTGCCTTAATATCGAAATCATTTTCATAAAACAGTATTATCATAAAAAATAAAAATAAAAACTCATTCCTTTGGCACCAAAAATGGGTAAATCCAAACAAAAAAAGTTTAGAAAATAATAAAAATCTGACAAACGATAAGTTAATTTTGTTTTTGCTTCGCTAACAATACTATAGTAAATCATATACAATATGTGCTATAGAACTGCAGCCAATTTGATATAATCGCTCGCTTTTTCGGTTTTGATAAAATCAGCCGCTCTTTCGGCAATCATAATAACCGGAGCGTTAGTATTGCCCGAAACGATGGTCGGCATAATCGACGCGTCAACCACTCGAAGGCCACGAATGCCAATCACTCGCAAACGTTGATCGACTACAGAGTTTGGATCCCAGGCTGAGCCCATTTTGCAAGTGCCGGATGGGTGGTAGATTGTGGCTGTATAACTACGAGCAACACAGGCCAAATACTCATTGCTTAGGAATGGATAAGTCTCACAGCCCGGGAACAGCGTTCGGAACAGTTGAGAACCGAATTTGAGAAACGGCGGAGAAATACCAATAGCTATCGAAAGCTTCATTCCCTCAACCATTGTGTGAATGTCTTCCGGATGTGATAAGTATTTCGGATCAATGATTGGGTGATCGTATGGATTGACTGAACGCAGTTTGATGTAACCCCGGCTTTTCGGGCGCAGCATAACTGGGTCTAAGCTGAATGAGTCAGTCGTTTCGTACGGCTTATACACCGCGTTGTATACCTGAGCCCAATATAAAAGATGAGATTTAATGTTTATATAATTAAAGTAATAAATAATAATTAAGTTTAAAAACTACGAAATGCAAACTTCGGAGAAAAATGCATTCATTGCGTTGAATGTGTGGTCGGAATAATATTTTATTTTTTGCAAATTACGAGTTCTATCAATGTTTGCAAAAGCGCTCAAAAGGAAAAAATGCCTCAAAATGTTTCCAAAGAGGAAATTAAAATTACACGAAAAGTAATATAAGATTATAATAAGGTATTAACTGCACGACTAATAACGCCTACACTGTTTCTCCTTCTCTCCCTATCCCTGTCCCGCTCTAGCCTTCAAAGTATTGCATTATTACCATTAGTTAAGCAAAGCCTAACCAGAATTGCATAGAAATTGCATAACTGTTGTACTAATAAACTGTTCAGAAGTAGTGAAACATCTCTTTTTTGTACTAAACTGAAGGCAACTCTTTATTTTATTTTTAGCATGCTATTCACTTGCGTTTCGTTTCACTTTTGTTGTTATTTTTTAAAATTCAAATTACGTTTATATAGTGATTATGTTTGGAAAATAATATACATTTAAGCGCTGCTCAAAGAGGGGGAAAATATAGACAAAATATAAAATAACGAAAATTTATAAAAATAGAATTTGCCTTTTGTGTGAGCAAGGCTATCATTATAAAACTGTTCGCTAGTTTACGTCAGCTTGTCGGAAAAAATTTGTTCGTTTATGAAACGTTTACAGAAAGTAGCAATTTGAACAAATATTTAGCATGGGAAATTAGCATATTTATTCTTAATTGAACGTTGTAATGACGAGTTTGTGTAACTCGAAAATATTTGCTTTGAATTTTGATTGAATAGTCTATTCATTTCATTCATTATTTCATTGATTAGACTATAATTCATTGAATGAATGATTCGGTTCAGTAGTCTTGAATAGAAAAGTTTTTCCATAATTTAGGCAAAAATAATATTTGAAATAATAATATTGACCTCATCTGTGAGACCGGCATATTGTTTAAGACCCCTTCCATTGTCGGTAGTACAGGTCGCTGACGACAAATGGATTTCAAAGTCTGGATAATCGTCCGAAACGTTCGCATACTTTGTATTGATAAAAGCGAGCCCTTCCACTCCCCCCAGTGATGTCAATGGACCTATGATTAGAAGTTCGACAAACAATCAAATAATTGATATTCGGTTTTATGTTAATTCATGTTTCGACTCAAGCCATAATCAAATCAATTACTTTTGTGTTTAGTCTTTAATCGAAATTATATACATTTAACTATAGATTAGTTTTTTAAACCAATAATAATAGAGAAAAAGTAATTGAATTAATTGGTTTGCTTTGAAAACAGTGATTACCAGTTCCAGTAGTGAAATACTTGGCCACATTCGCGCCGTTAAAACTCCGCTCATGACTGAGAGTGACGGGCGAATCAACTTTGAAATGTATACCACCCGCGTATATGTGGTCCTGGAGGTTGTGCCCGACTGGTAGGTCTGCCACTATTGGGATCTGCGGGTTAGACGTCATAAATGCATTAATTATTCAATAGACTATAGAATATAATTATTGTGAGTAATATTAATATATAGTTGATTACACCAAATGATTTTAGATGTTCTTTGGGTCCAATGCCAGACAAGAGCAGCAGTTGGGCTGAATTAATGGCACCGGCGCTTACGATGATCTCCCGATTCGCATAAACCACATATGAAAGCGAGAATCGATCGAACTGTACAGCACTGGCCCTCTTCTGGTCATCAAATATTATCTGTATTTTCGACAAAATTTTAATATCTCATAAATATTTATGAATCAATTAATTATTTTTTATTATCTATTGTATAGTCGAAACAACAGTAGGTTTCAAAAGACCGGCAGATGTTTTCTGACGGCTTTCCTCTCTATTTGTTTTTCCGTTTCTTTAATCAAAAACTTTTTTATTATTTTATTTTTGTTCACTTTTTTGGGTCATTGATAACGATTGTCAGAATCTTTTACGAAAAACTTCATTCAATTTAATGAAACTAATTAATTGATTTATAAAAATAGCCAATACTTTGATAGGTTTTCTCAAATAAATTCATTAGAAATCTATTTTGTGTTTGAACTCAGAAAATCTCAAATTAAACGAAAAAATTTAATTGAAAATTCGGATTATTTTTGTAAAAAAATATTTTCGCAGAGTTTGACAAACTTTAGAAAAACAAACAAATTTATCAACTGATTGAAAGTTTGTTTGTTTTGTACCGAAAAAAAAATTCTTTTAAGTAATTTATTCCGAATGATAACATCGATTATCAGTAAATGAAAAAATAACATAAAATCATAAGTTTTTATTTGATTGAAAACTTCATTAAATAACTAAAACCAGAAAAAGAGAAAATATTAAATATTTTTTTCAAAAAAAAAAATAGTTTTCATTCCAATTGAATAACTTGTGTGCGAAACAGGTTTTCCGAATTGAAATATTCAACTAATCTTTCAATTTCTTAAATCCAAATCTTTTTAAAATTATATCAAAATTGCATCAAATTTTGTGTTATATAACGAGAGAGAAAAAATTTTTTAATTCACAATTATTACTAAATTATCAGTTATTTTGCCAATAAAAAAATTTATACAGAAATTTAATTCAATGATCTAAACAACTTATTATTAATTTTAATATAAAAATTATATTGAGAACAAAATACAGCACTTTTCGGCTCTATTAGAAAATTATTGATATCTAATAAATTGAATTTAATTTTTATAGGAAAATAAGTCAACTTATAAATGACATATCATATAATTAAATGTTGAGATTTATCTCTAGACTACAATTTTTAAAACAATTTTATTTAGATTTTTTGGAAAAGGTAGAGAAGAAAAAAGAACTTCAAAAGGAAGCAAGCAAAAAATTTAAACGAAAGTTTATCTAAACTCAAATTCCCAATTTATTGTTGCATTAAATTCTAAACACACAACAAATTGATTAATGATTTCTGGTTGAGAATTCAATTTATCTCATTCAGTGATTTATTTTTGCGCAGGCATAAATATTTATTTGTCTTTTGGCTTTTGATTTATAATTATTTAGATTTTTGCTGTTTTTTCATTAATTTACTCTTTTAGGTGTTGTTTGAATTTTTATCAAGAATTTTCATTTGATTTGTTCAGTTAGTTCTCAGTTAAGAAATATTTATTTTTCTTAAATAACACATTTATTTTGTATTGAACTTCTGATTCAATTGTAAGTCTCGTATCGAAAAACGATTTATTAATGAAAATGATTGAAATCCAAAAGTATTTGTGTCAATGTTTCAAAGGAAAAAAAGATTATTTAATATAATATAATATAATGTAATTCTATTTATCTTTGCGACATATATTGTATGTATTGTATCAATGATTACATATGATTACTATAGAAACAGATATTCATTGGTTTAACTTTAATCAAAACTAATTGCTTTTATGAACTTTTATTTATTTTAGATTACATCGAATTAACCATAAATTTGTTTAATTCACGGCATATATGGAAGTAATAGCTAATAAGTAGTAAAACCAATAAACGGCGGAACAACTGAACAAATTGAACGATCAAAGGCTTTGTGTATACAAAACAGAGTAGATATGAATCAATTGAATATAATATAAATCTTATGCAAACTTTTGCAGGAAATCCTATGCAATGAATCATTAGAGAGATTCTGGTAAACACATCCTCAGGTTTGAAGTACAGATATAATGGAAATTAATGGCTAAGAGTTTTTCAGTTATGATTAAAATTCATATTTTAGATCTGTATGATTGCACTTCTGTTTATGATTTATATTTATGATACGAGAGGTTTAAATAGCTTTTCATTCAATGTCTCGAAACTTATTTATAATTTAGTAATATATATGAAAATGTAAAACAGAATTATAATTATGAAAACTGATACAAGTTTTGCCAAAACTGTTTGCTCGATCATAAAGACCGAGTCTATACCATAAATGCTATAATAACTTAATAAGTTATTATTAAGTTAATAAGGAACAGAAAAACTATAAAATTTAAACTAAAAGCTTTGGCTATGGCTATGGCTTCTGAATAATTTTAGTCACGCATTCGGATATTAATGTTATTTATCACAAGTTTTTCAAATGTTGTATCAGTTTGATATGATTTAAGCGATGCACTTTTAATTTTTTAAATTAAATATCATTTGAAAATCTATTTGATTTTAACAACTAGTCAATCTGGTCAAAAGTTAGACTCTTCTGTCTAGCAAGAACATAATTTTAAAGTTTCTCAAACTAACTTATAATTTTCAAAAATCAATTTAAATTAATAGCCAGATTTGTGTATGCTTAAAAATAACAATTCTAGCTTGATTAAGCTTTAAATTTAAAAAACGTGTTAATAAATAATTTATAAAATAAATTTGTGACAAAAACAATATTAAAATAATAAATAGCAAAATTAAAGCTGAAATTAAATAGACATAAAATTTAATTAACACTATAAAATCTATTTTTGTAAATTTTCTAATAAAAAGGGCATTTAATTCAAGGCTTGAACAAAATAATCAACAGGTGTGTACAATATTAAGTGTTTCAAATTTCAAGCCATACTCAAGAGCTTCGATACTTAAATCGACTCAAATTTTTAGTTAGTTTTTGGAGAAAAAAATCGTATAAATAGTAAAGAAATAAAATTAATGGAATTTCTAAAAGCAATTTACGCGGAAAAGAATTTCCGGCTTTTATTGTAATTAATTCCTCAATTAAGTCCAGAATTACATTAAAAACGGTTTATTAAAATTCATTGAATTAATTGCCGCTTCAGATACTGTACAAAAAACTGTTGTTTTTTCTATAGTTACATATTTGTCAGATTTGCTCTAATTTTTCGATATTTTATTTATAGCTAAACAGTATTTTGAATGTTTAATTGCAAAGAAAAAATGTTTTCTTATATAAAAAATTTGCTAAATTGCTAAAAAAATATTTTTTTAAGCACTTAATTAACTCGAAATAATAAAAATGTAATAAAATAAGAATTTTAATGTTTTTCTAATTATTCTAAACATTAAAAATCAAAATATATAAATATAAACTAGCAGTTTTAGATAAAAATTTTAAATTAAATGTTTATTTTATTTTTCTTCTTACAAATCAATTAGTTTGACATATGATTCCACTAAATATGTTTAGATTTATTTGCAAAAACACGAGATTAGAAATAAAATAAAGTTTTTTTCTCCAAAATAATCTTTTATAGATATTTTGCAACAAATTTATTTATCGATTAATACATTTTAAAATTTTATTATTATTTTAGATGAACCAAATATTTTCGCATAAATTCAAACTTAAGGGCTTAAGATGTTGTTAATTAAAAGAATAAATTATAAAATTTTGTGATAAAATTGTGTAAATCAGTCAAAAATACAGAAAATATTTTCGGCATAAAAAACGTGATCGCAATAACTTATTTGATCACTGATTGTAAACTTATATAAACTGATAATTTGAATGAAAAATCAATTTTTTCTTGCTTTGGAATTCGCTATGCATGTGATGCCAACTGATTCTGAATTGATTGAAAAATAGTTATATTTTTCTACCAAAAGAAGAACTTCTCAATCGATTAGTTACGACAATTGAGTTTTTCGAAACAAATTCAAAGTTTGGACTTTTCGGTTCATCCGATTTCGTAAAGTAAAGAAAAAAAAATTCGAAAAATACTATAAATTACCAAAAAGTTTAATAAGATATATGTCAGGGAAATGCTAAACAAAATTAATTTCAAACTGTTCTCAAAAAACAGTTTTGATTCAGATTTGGTTCGAATAGATTCGGATGACCTCTAAAAGGGTGTTTTGATACCCAAATTACAACACTATCGAAGGCGTTGTGACTTACTTTAAACCGATATATCTTTTACTTAATTCGTATTCAACACAAAAAGAGTTTTATTTTTGACCAAAGCGTGAAATTCCCGAAAACCCTTTTCTCTCAGTTAAACAGTTATATAATAATTACAGTTCACACTCAGACGGCTAACCCTTATCTGAGCCTCATTTTTACCCCCAATTTCCAAACCCTACGTTTCAATAAACCAAAGTATTTACATAAAGATAATAAGTTTAATGGACTGAATAAATCAATTATTTGTTGAATCGATTGCATGTGTTCTCTCGATATAAAAATACGGAAAAAGATTTTTTTAAATACTGTATAAAATATAAATAAATTCATTATTCAAAGTTAGAAACCTTTTCATCGATAATATAAAATTTTATATTTAATAATAGGATATCTTATTTACTTTTTATCTAAATCTTTTAAAGCGGTTTTTTTGCTGTTTTACGCCCACAACTGGATTTACATTTTGTTAATATATTATATGTTTTTTAAAGTTTTTAATTCAATTGATTTTTTTCTTTTTAACAAATTTACAAAAATTAATATTATCTGAAAATTCAAGAAAATAATGTCTCAATTATTAAAATTCAATTGAATTAAAGTTAGAAATGAATGTTTCAAAAGAGATTTTTTCGAAATCTATTAATTTTTTCGGATTTAATGTTTGAAAGTCGTGAGACTTTAAGCGTTTCTTTTCAAACAAATTATTCAAAAAACACTTTCAATATTAATACACAAGTTATGAAACAAAACAAAAAAAGTTATAAATTATATTTTACTCAATGCAAATGTACTAACAAATCGATTCGATCTTTGATTTTTGCATATAATAGGATTTGAAATAATAAGTATATTTTCAATTCAAAAAAATAATAAGCTATCAAATCGCGTCATTAAAAAATTGAGATCAAAATCTACTTTTTATAAAAATTCAATGAAAATAATTTTTATGTACAAACAAAAGCGAAAAATAATTGGGTCTTCGAACTCACTTTCAATTTTACTGTTATTTATATACCAAATAATTCAAATAAATTATTTTTTATTGTTTTAGAATAAAAAGTTTTTTTTGTAGAGATGTGCAAGGAAAAAGAGTTTCAAACAAAAATATTAATACGTTGGCCTTGTATAATTTTTACAGTTTACTTCCTAAAGTTTAAAAATTAAAATACACTTTGTAAGTTTAAATACTCTTAAGTAATAAAAATTTTCCGACAATTCCAATAGTAATAAAGAGTAAAAATTTAGATAAATTTGCATAATCCATTTAAACTTGAATCCGCTTTAATAAAACTTACAACTATCAGTTTACTTGTCTATCTTTCCACCACCTAGTGACTTTTAAAAAGTTTTTTTTAATTCTAAATTATTCGCACTTGCACATCTTTAGTTTTATTAATAAAATTGTTTTGATATACAGTTAACTAATAAAAAGTCGAATTTAAAATTCAAAAGAAGTGAGTGCTTGGAATACAAACAATGCTACCCAGAGTACACCTTTATGTAAATTATGGATTTATATATATATATTTTTGTTAGCTGGTAAATTTATTCAAAGCCACGTTCTCTTAGCATAATAATCAACAAAAAATGTGCCGAAAATAGTGATTAGATTTAGATTTTTTAGCTTTTTTATTGTTTGACTTATTTGTCAATTTATCATAACTTTTAATATCTATACAATATTATCAAAAACTTTAGTTTTTTTTCTTTTAAAGATCAAAATAAGTTAAGAAATTTAGATTTATTTTTTGTAAAATTTAGAACACTTTAAGTATTTAAATAATTAATTAGTGGCTAAAAAAGAGGTTTATTATTGAAGTTATTTGTAGTTTTAATTTTAAAAACATGTTTTTAGTAAAATTTTGTTTTAATTTTTACTTTTTTCAGATACAATAAAAGTTTTATATCGTATGAATTATAGCTTTAAATATCAATGAAATTCTTAGTTTAGCCTCATTTGGCTCTTTTAGAGAAAAAGATTTGCAAATGTATTACCAGATTAGAAGATAATATCGTCGATAAATTTGAACCAAACCTCAAAAACTATTAATAAACATAAAACCAATAACTAATTGAACCGAATAATACATTTACCCGTAATTTGACTCTTGGGATACACATATACTCTTAGAAGGAATTATTTCGGACGAATAAATAGGCATAAAATTGACTCAATTTACAGTTTGATTGTGTTCTATAATATTGGCCCCAAAGGAAAGATAGTTATTGTTCACTAACTTAATGGTTACAAACCTCCTGTCCATCTCTTTCTCTCTCTCTCTCTCTCTCTCTCTCTCTCTCTCTCACTCTCTCTCTCTCTCTCTCTCTCTCTCCCGATTGCATTCATTGTTAACTGATATCTACTAACTTATTATCTAAACCATAAAACAGAAACTCAAACAAAACATTTTGTTTTATAATTTTTATGTTTTTGTTTCCCTATTTTATTCTTAGGTATGATTTAGTTTACAATTATTTTTATGGAAATAATTGACTCAAATCCAAAAATAATCTCAAATTTCAAAATAGATTTATTAAACGCGACTCTAAATTGAAATTAATTTTGACAATAATTGAAAAAAGAGTTTAATCTCTAATTTGATTTATATTTGTTTTAATGGAAAATTGTTTTTATACATTTTATTATTATCTCGAATTCAATTGCTGTTATCATTGTTCAAGTGATGAATTCAGATAAGAATAATAACAAAAATAAATTGAAAACAATTATTGAGTTGAACGGACTGTTCAGACGACTTTTCCGTATAATTAGTCAATTCGTTTCACTCTCTTTATTAGAAATTCTCGAAAAAATTTTATTAATTTTTTGATTAAATTTAGTTTTATATAAAGAAATGCAAAATTTAATGCAAAAATTATTCGAAAAAATAATTCGAAAATAATCAAAACTTTCTATACATTAAAGATTTGATTCCCCCTTCAAAACACCTGAAAGTATTCTATTGAACAAAAACCAAAAACTATTTAATGAATTAAATATGAGAATCAGTGAAGAAATAGATAGAGAAAAGAGGAGAGGATTGGAAACTAACGAATGAATAAACAAAACACTGTTTTCCTCTTAAGATATCTTTTATGATAAGAAAAGAAAGAGAAAAAACTCGAATTTCGTATCAAATATATTCTCATGAGAATGGAAATGCAAACTCCGAATCGCAAAACAATTTTCTGTTCAATTGTTGTAACTCACGCTCACTCTTGAAAATAGTTTTAATTTATTCACAGCTTTAATGTTTAATCTAATGAAGTATTGTTCGCGTGATGTGATGTGAATTAATTTGATAGCAAACCCAAAGTGACAGTCAATGCAATTCCGAACCAGATTTGCCGTTCGTGTCGTACAAAACAGAATAACTTTCGCCTCACGTGTTCTCTACCTCTTAGTTCTCACATTGAAATTCTTATATACAGTATATAGAGATAAGTATTAATACATATAATGTAGAGATGAGCAGAAGAGAGGAATGGCATGAATAGTTCTTTGAATAGTTTCTAGTTTTATGATAAACAATCAAAATTTTACTAACTTTAATGCCACCAAAGAACAAATTCCATACTTTATGAGCTTGGTGATATAAAATTTTGATATAATTAATACTCGGTTTTGTTTTTTACATTAAGAGATTTAATTACTGCTATTCAGACAACCAAGTTAATCTTAAGCTGTTCTTAGATATAATTTTTGATAATAATGATACAATTTTTAATTTAGTAAATACTTTAATAACAAATATATTTTATAACTTATAATTAGTATTTGAATTTTTTTGAGAATTCATTTTAGACGTAAAACTTAAGCGCTTTCGGTCTTTAAAAAATCACTTAAGAAGTTCTTAAAATTCCTTAATAAAGATCGTCAAACACTTGACTCAAAAGTTTGAAATAGTTGGTACAACCATCTGGCATATTTTTCAAACCTCTACTTATTGTATAAGTTATAAGTTTAGCAAGTGTAAATTATGTTATCAAACTATGTATTGTTGAAGCATTTAAAAAATTCTTAAGTTAATTGTTTTTAACTATTATATCTACAGGTGCTCAAAGTTATTGATGCGAATACCACATTAGATTCAACCCCCCCCCCCCTTGAACGCTTTCCTTGAGTGACCCCAATAGCAACTGTAATCGAGTGAACAAATGTTTGCCGAAAAGCTAACGATTAGTTAAAAAGTTAACCGAACGGGTAATCAGATCAGCCCGACATCTATCTCACAAAATCCAGGTGTGATCTGAACTCTTTAAACTGCATTCAAATAAATCATATTTTCAATCGTATATTTCACCCGAACTCAAATGGATTAACTAAACCCAAAATACGTGACTATTTCATACATTGTCTCATTTTACACTATCTTAATACAACTACTGTATATTTTCACTGTCAGTTTTGGCTGAATAAATAAACTAGGAAAGTTCATTGAATGTTTTAAATGTCTAAATCCTTTAATCGTTTCAACTATGTTGAAAATTACAAAAATTAAAGAAATAAAAATAAAGTTATTAAACAAAACAAAAAATAAATCACAATCACATACACGTGTGACGAATGCAAACGCAATGACATGTAGATTGGGTCTGGACTTGGCCGGCAAGAGGAAGGCCTTAGCGGTGGAACAGCGTGCACCATTACGTAAAGTGCCCTGGGGGATCGCAAAACCTGAAAAATGACATTTAATAAACATTACATTTAGAAATAGACGTATCATTAATATTGAGAAAAAAACATAATTTATATGTCTGTCTCATAGCTTGACTCAACTTAACTTATTTACTTAATTATAATAATTATTGTTTTGGCAAAGTCTCAATTTCATTGAGAATTTTGTCTCTGATTGTTATTTCTAAAAATATACCAGTACATATCATAATAATTTTTAAATACTTGGTACCAGAAATGCTACAAATTCTGACACAAATTGTGGATTTTCCGAGAATTTATGAATAAAAAGTATTTTAAGTAAATTATATTTTGAAATAAATTAAAAATAATTACTGCTATTTAGTAGCAAATGTGAAATATTTAAACATTTTTAATAATTGTGTCGACCATTAATTTGTTTTATTTTAAATTATTAAAAAAAAAGTTTAATTAAAGAATATATGTTTTAAAGCTATTTTTTATTGACACAGATATTGGTTTGCAATTAAAATTTTTAAATAAATAATTTTGTTGTAATTTTGGTCATTTTATATGAATAAAATAATACTCATAATTTAAAAATCATTAAACTAATAGATTTTTAAAACATAAAAAACAATATTTTCATTAAAAGCAAAACAAAGGATAAGATAATTGTACAAAGATACTTACATAATAAGCTAACCTATTATTATCTGGTGTGTCTGGAATTTTGCATTTATGTCAAAATAAAACAACCCTTCATTTGTCAGCTTTCGAAATAATTTGCAAATTTTAAATAAAAAGCTAATTTTAATTATGACGTCACTAATATTGTTACACAAAAAATTAATTGATTGAATTTAAATCATTGAACATTTCAACAAAGCTCAATTAATTACATTTTTGTTGTTGTTGTAATTTTTATACTTGATTCCTGTACATACTTTTAGGGCTAATTAATATAAGAACATTTGGTAATATTTAAATTTGCTTTTGTTGCATGCTAGAAATATTATAATTAATTGCTTGTAACTTTTATAAAAACTAAAATATTTTCATTAACAATTTTACTTTCAAATGAATTAATTGCAAAAAAGCAATTTAAATAATGCGAATAATGTTAGAAATAAATTATATATAATTAATTAAATTAATTTGAGTTTATCTGTTAATGTTAATTAAATTTATTCGTTGCATATAATTAGTAATTACTTTTTGAATAGATTCAAAGATTAAACAATTTTTAATGTATTGATTCAAACTTAATTAAAACACTATTGAATTTATTATTCAATTTAAAAAATTAATTATTTATAAAATTAATTACTTAATATTCTTAAATTAGAGATTTCAATAAATAATCAGGCCAAATTATAGTTTTCTACATCTGTTAATTCTTAATTTTCGTTAAATTGACTTAAATATGGATAAAAAATAATTCAAAGTAAAAATTCTCCATTAACCTTTCATTATTTAACCATTTCCTTTATCTATTGAAATTTTTGGAGTAAATTAATCCACAAATTTAACTGGCCTAAATCCAGGAGCCAAAATGCATTTGGCACATTTCCTTGGCATCTGGCAAAAATTCTTTTTGCCCCAAAATACATGCATTTCGCCAAAAGTATCTCTAAGTCAATCAAAAATACTTTATATTTTATTATAAAAATATGATTATGCTAATACAGTAGATAATAATTAAAATAAAAAATTAATTTTGATTTTGTTTAGAACAACAGGAAATTTAATTTATTAATTATATCTATAAATAAAATAACTTAAAATTAGTTTTTAATTTCAATATTTATTTAACATATTTTTACAGTTTTAGTAAATTAAATTTTAATATAAATAACTTAATAATATAAAAACATTGTAACTAAATTATAAAATCAAGATAAAGTTGTATGAATTATGTTAATAAAATTTATTTGGCCATATAAAAATCGGCTTTTGGCAAAATGTATATTGGTTGAAAGGATTTGGCAATAAGGAAAAAATTTGAAGGTATCAAATTAACAAATATGTTAAATCAATTAATATTTTCTTGCTATACATGTTTTTAAGAATGTACAGTAAATAAGAATTAAAAATATTTATAACTTTTAGCAATAAATAAATAAAATCCAGTTTGAAATTTTATATCCGGACTGATTTCTCTTAATTTAATTTTTAAATAAATAATATAAAATCAAAATATTTTGATAAAATGTTAAACAATTATTATTTAAAAGATGTTTATATTAGATATTTATCTATAAATTTTATAGATATTTATATTAATTGAGTTTAAGAAGTGGGTAGAATGTAATGTCAGTATTTTACTATCATATTATTCCAAGTTAACCAAAGTTGGTTGCATCAAAATAGGGGGGGGGGTGGAGAAAATAAACTAGATTTTTCTAAACCTCAGAATGCATAAGGATAAACTTAATTTTATTGAACTTATACTAAAATTTAGCTTTTAAAAATTAAATTTTTTGCTTAAAACCAACAAAATTAATTAAGTATTTTAGAGTACTGCTTTTTTTATTAGGTAAATTTAATCAAAAAATTTAAAAATTCCAACAATCCAGGGGTAATTAAAAGAACAATTTTTATACAAGTTTGGCTAAAAAACTAGTTTAGGTAAAAATTTTTGTTTTAAAAATCTTAAAATCACAGTTTTAAAAGAAGAAATCAATCAAAAATTCTCCTAATTTTAAAAATAGGCATTTATCCTCCCTGACATTTGGTAAATAAAAAGACATATAATTTGCTGGCTAAAATTAAAAAATTTCTGCCAAATTTCTTAAATTTAATATAAAGATTTTTTATATGTAATTTAATATAAAAAATTTAATTTTTAAAATAAAATATGTTCAGAAAATAAATTTTAACCAACTTAAAAATTTTAACAACATATTTAAAAATCAGCTTATTTGATTTGTGGGTCAGGAGTCTACAGTCATTTGAAATAACAATTTTCCCATCTCTCTTTATTAAAATTAAATTTTTAAAATTTAAAATCTCAATATTTATAACAATTAAAAAGATTAGGAAAAATGGATTTTTGTATAAATCTACAAAGAATTTAATAAGCATAAAAATAACTAATTAGAACAAAATTGCCAAAGTTGTCTAAAATATTTTTAAAAGTATTAAAAGTAATACCTTTTTGTAGACCAAATGCCAGGCAAACTAAATGTTAATTTATTAAATTAAAAATATTTTGGCTAATCCCTCTTTTAAATTTATAATATAATTTTTTTATATAACTTTATTATATATTTAAACACAATTTTGTTAAAACAAGTTAAATTGTAATAAATTTTGACATCTAGATGCTTTTAATTTGCATTGAATATCTAAATTGATATAAAGTTGAAACATTAAAAACATTTTTGCAAAATTTTTAAATCTTTTTAAAATATTCATATAAACATAAATATTAATTTAATTAATAAAATTAAACATTTATTATAAATAAATTAAAAATTATTAAAATTTATGCAAAATACAAAACGTTTTTAGTTTTCAAAAATGCTTTTAAATACAAACATTGAGTTTATTAGCAAATTAAAAATAAACTAGCATCATTTCATTAGATTTGGCACTATTTGGCACTTAAGTATATCCTAAATGTTTTAAGCTTTTTATATTTATATTTAAAACTTTTATATCAACTTTTATTTAAGTAAATTTAATAATTAATAAAAACATATATAAATGTATTCAAAAAATTTGTTAACTACAGTAGATATTTAACTAATGTTATAATTTTTTATTTGCGACCAAAGTTCAATACAAAACCAAAATTAGACAACTTAATGTGAGCACTTTTTTCTTATTTAACTTAGGTCATATTTTAACAAGATTTTTATAATGAGTTAGTTATAAAAAATCAAATTTTCATAAGAAGGAGATTGCTTGTAAATGTGCCATACTGTATTGTTATTATTAATATTATAATTTAACTTTTATAATTGATAATTGTTATTGTAATTAATTCATAAGAAACACCAAATTGTATTTTACTTAGATTTTATCAGATTAGAATTATGTAATAAATTATTTATGTTTATATAAGATTGTGTATACAAGCTTTTAGTCTAAATTCTGTTTTAAAAAAATAATTTATTTGAAACGATGTTAAACTAAATTGAAATGCTTTATAATTTAAAGTTATATTGTTTTGGTATATATTTGAAATCTTAAACAAGTTTATTTTTAACATTAAATATAAAATTTGATTAAAATTTAGATTAAATTTAAAAATCATCAGTGATTAAGCCATGCGCTATTTAATAAGGTTGGGCTCAAAAGTATGCTGGTGCTCTAATTTGTATTTACTCAACACTCTGTATAATCATTTCAATTGATAATAAATTGAATATAAAAAACTTTATTAATAAATATAATTAACTGAAAGTTAGAAATTGGGGAAAATAAGATTTTATCTCAAAAAATTCTATCATTTGTGTAGTTTAATCATAATATCATTATTTATTTATGTCATAGTAAAATATAAATTAAATTAAAAAAAATAATACATTATAACATTTAGTACAATAAAAATTTCGTTTATACAGTATTAGGGTTAACCAAAATACTTTGGGGGCAAGTTTTGGTCTAAAATATAATTACCTTCTTTATATTTTGCCTGTCTCCAAAAGTAAGCGACAATTTGCTTTAGTTTTTTGACAAAAATTAGAATTTTTTAAATATAATTCAATTAACTAAATTTTATTTAAATTTAGATTTAATTCAAATAAAATGAATTTAAATGAAAAATAAATTTTTTTAGAACTATTTTATTCTCCTCTAAAATTTTAAAAAGAAAAAATTTCTATTTTACCTCTAGCTAACCTTTTCTGACTCATTCTAACTTGGCTAACCATAATTTATATCAATGTCAATATTAATTCATATTGGTTAAATATGATAATAATAATATAATGCAAGTCATCAATCGGTAATATCAGAAGGTAGTAAAGTACTGTCGCTTATAACCAGAAACTTTGGTTTTCGATGCAAAATAGGCATATCCTCCCAATTAGAACCCCCGGCACAGTCTTAACTTAAATCAA